>WBZZ01002913.1:35000-45000 GCA_019918135.1 Paulinella micropora
TCTGCACATGCGCCTCCATCGTCTCACCCGTGAGGGGAGTACGAAGAATTGACGATAAGCTCTAATGACACCCCCGCAAGGGCAGTTCCAACACTTCCAGACGGGCCGGTATGTTCAATGAAAATACTGGTCCAGAAATAGACCGGTATGTTCAATGAAAATACTGGTGGCACCGACGGGAATCGAACTGGCGACAGGGCCCAGATGGTAGAACTTGACCACTGGGCTATCACGGTGTCCATAAAATAATAATAATAATAATAATAATAATAATAATGACGATGGTTGTAATAATAATAATAATAATAATAAAAATAATAATAATAATAATAATAATAATAATGATAATAATAATAATAATAACTACTACTACTAGGGGCTGCGCTAACACCTGAAAGGATGGTTTGCGTTGCGCTTCGCGCCCCCCCCCCCCCTCGGGCTGGGATTCCCGGGGGGAGGGCCCCCCGAACCCCCCCTTCCCCATCGACAGGGTACGTTCGATTGCCGGAGGTACCAGCAGAACGCAAGTGTAAGCTCTGGTGGCACAAAAACCAGAGATTGTGGCACAAAAACCTAAAATCTCTGGTTTTTGTGGCGCCCGCCACCAAAACTTTTTTTATCTCCGAAGAGAGCGCACCTAGAGGTGTCGGGTACAACAAACATCAGCCTCAAACTCCCTCGGGTGTGCGCAAACGGCGCCTGGTGGCGCAAAAACCTCAATTTTCCGGTGTGTAGGCCACCCGGCGCCACAATTTTTATATTTTCGAAGAGAATCAAGAAGTGTTTAGATACAACGAATAACAGCCGCTAACTCCCTCTGGTGTGCGAAAACGGCGGCTGGTGGCACAAGACCTCAACTTTCTGGTGTTGGTGCCACCCGCGACCAAAACTGGTACGTACAATCGCCGGGCTGGGGTTCCCGGGGGGAGAGTCCCCCGGACCCTCCCTTTCCCGTCGACAGGGTACGTTCAATTGCCGGAGGGCGCCTGGTGGGACAAGACCTCAATTTTCTGGTGTGGGTGCCACCCGCGACCAACACGGGTACGTAAAATTGCCGGGCTGGGGCTCCGGGGGGAGGGCCCCCCGGACCCCTCCTGCCCCGTCGACAGCGTACGTTCAATCGCCGGAGGCACCGACAAGTACTGCCAAAAAACCAGGAAATTTGGCATTCAGGACACTCCCCTAACGCAAATATTTGCGTGAATTCCAAAAAAAATTATACCAGCATCAGCATCGAGTCTGGGGCTATCCACCCTGCCAATATGAGCTCCCAACTCCTCCTGGTTCACACAAACCATGATTTATTCCGATGGGAGAGCAGAAAATAGGCTAAAAAAACAAGGAATTTTGGCATTAAGGACATTCCCCTAACGCAAACATTTGCGTGAATTAAAAAAAAAAAAAAAAAAAAAAAAAAAAAAAAAAAAAAAAAAAAAAACCAGCATAAAGATCGAGTCTGGGGCTAGCCATCCTGTCAATATGAGCTCCCAACTCTTCCTGGTTTACACAAAGCATGGTTTATTCCGACGAGGGTGCAGAAAATAGGCTAAAAAACCAAAGGAATTTTGGCATTCAGGACACTCCCCTAACGCAAATATTTGCGTGAATTCCAAAGAAACTATATCAGCATCAACATCGAGTCTGGGGCTAGCCACCCTGCCAATATGAGCTCCTAACTCCTCGTTCCCACAAACCATGATTTATTCCGACAGGTGCGGAAATGGAGGAGGGGGTGGGGGGGTGGGGGGTACACAATTTTCATTTTCCCCCTCTCCCAAACCCCCCACCCCCTACTCCCAACACCTTTCAGGGATAATAATAATAATAATAATAATAATAGTGCTTCTCTATCAATGGCTGATGCAAATCTGCACATGCGCCTCCATCGTCTCACCCGTGAGGGGAGTACGAAGAATTGACGATAGGCTCTAATGACACCCCCGCAAGGGCAGTTCCAACACTTCCAGACGGACCGGTATGTTCAATGAAAATACTGGTGGCACCGACGGGAATCGAACTGGCGACAGGGCCCAGAGTTCTACCACTGGGCTATCACGGTGTCCAAAATAATAATAATAATACTATATCTGAGGCGTACTGATGCAGCTAATGGCATATCCTCAACGGACATAAGCCTCCAATACCCTTGTTCGAGGTCCTCCACCCCCCCGTGTCAGTCTCTCGCCTGATGATCGGGGCCACCGATGGAGCTCCTGAGGGCAAGACTGCACTAAGCCGAGGTTATTCCGCAGTCCCAGCAACCTCTTGCAAGACGTCACCGAATGTGCAAGTGCATACACCAAGCGCGGTTGCTAGAGCTGCCTCGAAACCCCACCCATAACAATCTGGTGTCTGCTGGGTCCTGGGCTATCAACCAGCATATGCGGAGTTTAAGATCTTTTACGCGCGCAACGACCCTCCTCCCCAGCATCTACCACCAAAGGGTTATGAGTTGGCGTCACAGTTTAACGCCTTGAGGCCATTGGGCTGTAATAATAATAATAATAATAATAATAATAATAATAATAATAATAATAATAATAATAATAATAATAATAATGATAATAGTGTATCTCCTGCCAATTGCTGAGCCAAAAGGCCATGTGCATCCAGTCCTCCATTCCATAAGGAAAGTCTCCACACCAATCGGTGGAATAAAGGAAGTGACGGCATAGAACATTACTCTAGGAGCTTTATACCAATCAGCCCATGGAAAGGACCGATGGCCTATGTACTCCCTAATAATAATAATAATAATAATAATAATAATAATAATAATAATAATAATAATAATAATAATAACTAGGGGCTGCGCCAACAACTGAAAGGATGGTTTACCGGTGCGCGAACGCACCAAACCGCGCCAGCCCCACTTCTTATCACTTTTTTGGAGGGCCCTCCGGACCCCCCCCCCCCCCCCCCCCCCCCCCCCCCCCCCCCGCCCCCTTTCCCTTCGACAGGGTACGTTGAATTACCGGAGGTGCCGCAAAGGGCGCCTGGTGGCAAAAAACCTCAATTTTCAGGTGTGGGTGCCACCCGCGACCAGAACGGGTACCTACAATCACAGGGCTTGGGTTCCCGGGGGGAGGGCCCCCCGGACCCCCCTGCCCCGTCGACAGGGTACGTTCAATTGCCGGAGGGGGTGCAAAAAAGGCGAAAAAAGCAAGGAATTATGGCATTCACGACACTCCCCTCACGCAAATATTTCAGTGAATTCCAAAGAAATTATATCAGCATCAAGATCGAGTCTGGGGCTAGCCACCCTGTTAATATGAGCTCCCAACTCTTCCTGGTTCACACAAACCATGATTTATTCCTATGGGGGTGCGAAAAAAAAACAAGGAAATTTGGCATTCAGGACACTCCCCTAACGCAAATATTTTGCGTGAATTCCAAAAAAACTATATCAGCATCAAGATCGAGTCTGGGGCTAACCACCCTGCCAATATGAGCTCCCAACTCCTCCTCGTTCCGACAAACCATAATTTATTATTCCGATTGGGGGTGCAAAAAAAGGCCAAAAAACAAGGAATTTTGGCATTCAGGACACTTTGCGTGAATTCCAAAGAAATTATATCAGCATCAAGATCGAGTCTGGGGCTAGCCACCCTGTCAATATGAGCTCCCAACTCCTCCTGGTTCAGTCAAACCATGATTTATTCCGATTGGGTGCGGAAAAAAACAAGGAATTTTGGCATTCAGGACTCCCCTAACGCAAATATTTGCGTGAATTCCAAAAAAATCATATCAGCATCAACATCGAGTCTGGGGCTAACCACCCTGCAAATATGAGCTCCCAACTCCTCCTCGATCCCACAAACCATGATTTATTCCGACAGGGGTGCGGAAATGGGGTGGGGGGGCGGGGTACACAATTTTCATTTTCCCCCTCCCCCCAAACCCCCCACCCCCTTCTCCAACACCTTTCAGGGATAATAATAATAATAATAATAATAATAATAATAATAATAATAATAATAAGAGTAATAATAAACACTACTACTACCACTACTACTACTACTACTACCACTACTAGTACTAGTACTAGTACTACTACTACTACTACTACTACTACTACTACTACTACTACTACTACTACTACAATATTTCAACAGCTATAGTGCCACGACGACTGTTCTGCTGCTACGGCGACAGCCTGCGGGGGCAGACCACTTTCTTCTTCTCCTCGTCGCCGGCCACTTCGTGCTTCACCGTCTGCTTCTTGGTCCTTTGCCCCTTCTGTAAAAACCCCGACACCCACAATACTATAATTATGATTATGATTATTATGATTATTATGACTATAATGATGATAATGATTATGATTATTACTATTATAACTATTATTATTATTATTATTATTATTATTATTATTATTATTATTATTATTATTATTATTATTATTATTATCATTATTATTGGGCACCGTGATAGCCCAGTGGTCAAGTTCTACCATCTGGGCCCTGTCGCCAGTTCGATTCCCGTCGGTGCCACCAGTATTTTCATTGAACATACCGATCCGTCTGGACCAGTATTTTCATTGAACATACCGGCCCGTCTGGAAGTGTTGGAACTGCCCTTGCGGGGGTGTCATTAGAGCTTATCGTCAATTCTTCGTACTCCCCTCACGGGTGAGACGATGGAGGCGCATGTGCAGAAATGCATCAGCCATTGACAGAGAAGCACTATTATTATCATTATTATTATTATCATTATTATTATTATTATTAGGGAGTACATAGGCCATCGGTCCTTTCCATGGGCTGATTGGTATAAAGCTCCTAGAGTAATGTTCTATGCCGTCACTTCCTTTATTCCACCGATTGGTGTGGAGACTTTCCTTATGGAATGGAGGACTGGATGCACATGGCCTTTTGGCTCAGCAATTGGCAGGAGATACACTATTATTATTATTATTATTATTATTATTATTATTATTATTATTATTATTATTATTATTATTATTATTATTACAGCCCAATGGCCTCAAGGCGTTAAACTGTGACGCCAACTCATAACCCTTTGGTGGTAGATGCTGGGGAGGAGGGTCGTTGCGCGCGTAAAAGATCTTAAACTCCGCATATGCTGGTTAATAGCCCAGGACCCAGCAGACACCAGATTGTTATGGGTGGGGTTTCGAGGCAGCTCTAGCAACCGCGCTTGGTGTATGCACTTGCACATTCGGTGACGTCTTGCAAGAGGTTGCTGGGACTGCGGAATAACCTCGGCTTAGTGCAGTCTTGCCCTCAGAAGCTCCATCGGTGGCCCCGATCATCAGGCGAGAGACTGACACGGGGGGGTGGAGGACCTCGAACAAGGGTATTGGAGGCTTATGTCCGTTGAGGATATGCCATTAGCTGCATCAGTACGCCTCAGATATAGTATTATTATTATTATTATTATTATTGTTATTATTATCATTATTATTATTATTAACTCTTATAATTGATGTAAAAAAATATTATAATTATAATCATAATATTTTATTACAATTATATTATAATAAAATGATCATGTTCAAAATTATAATTATTATAATTATAATTATATAAATAATTATAATTATAGTGCTTCTCAGTCAATGGCGAATGCATTTCTGCACATGTGCCTCCATCGTCTCACCCGTGAGGGGAGTACGAAGATTTGACGATAGGCTCTACTGACACCCCCGCAAGGCAGCTCCAAGCCTTCCAGACAGACCAATACTTTCAAAAAAAATATCCTTTGAAAATACTGGCACCGACGGGAATCGAACTGGCGACAGGTCCCAGATGGTAGACCTTAACCACTGGGCTATCGCGGTGCCACAATGTTATAATTATAATTTTATAATTATAATTATAATTATAATTATAATTATAATTATAATTATCGGAATAAATCATGGTTTGTGGGAACGAGGAGTTGGGAGCTTATATTGGCAGGGTGGTTAGCGCCAGACACGATCTTGATGCTGATATACTTTTTTTTGGAATTCACGCAAATATTTGCGTTAAGGGGAGTGTCCTGCATGCCAAATTTCCTTGTTTTTTGGCAGTACTTTCCGGTGCCTCGGGCAATTGAACGTACCCTGTCGACGGGGCAGGGGCGTCCGGGGGGGCTCTCCCCCCGGGCACCCCAGCCCTGTGATTGTACGTACCCGTTCTGGTCGCGTGTGGCACCCACACCTGAAAATTGAGGTCTTGTGCCACCAGGCGCCCTTTGCGGCACTTCCGGCAATTCAACGTACCCTGTCGAAGGGAAAGGGGGAGTCCGGTGGAGCCCTGCGATTGTACGTACCCGTTCTGGTCGCGGGTGGCACCCACACCTGAAAATTGAGGTTTTTTGGCCACCAGGCGCCCTTTGCGGCACCTCCGGCAATTCAACGTACCCTGTCGAAGGGAAAGGGGGCGGGAGGAGGGGGGGGGGGGGGTCCGGGGGGCCCTCCAAAAAGTGATAAGAAGTGGGGCTGGCGGGGTTTGGTGCGCGAAGCGCACCGGTAAACCATCCTTTCAGTTGTTGGCGCAGCCCCTAGTTATTATTATTATTATTATTATTATTATTATTATTATTGGACACCGTGATAGCCCAGTGGTCAAGTTCTACCATCTGGGCCCTGTCGCCAGTTCGATTCCCGTCGGTGCCACCAGTATTTTCATTGAACATACCGGTCTATTTCTGGACCAGTATTTTCATTGAACATACCGGCCCGTCTGGAAGTGTTGGAACTGCCCTTGCGGGGGTGTCATTAGAGCTTATCGTCAATTCTTCGTACTCCCCTCACGGGTGAGACGATGGAGGCGCATGTGCAGAAATGCATCAGCCATTGACAGAGAAGCACTATTATTATTATTATTATTATTATTATTATTATTATTATTATGGACACCGTGATAGCCCAGTGGTCAAGTTCTACCATCTGGGCCCTGTCGCCAGTTCGATTCCCGTCGGTGCCACCAGTATTTTCATTGAACATACCGGTCCGTCTGGAAGTGTTGGAACTGCCCTTGCGGGGGTGTCATTAGAGCCTATCGTCAATTCTTCGTACTCCCCTCACGGGTGAGACGATGGAGGCGCATGTGCAGATTTGCATCAGCCATTGACAGAGAAGCACTATTATTATTATTATTATTATTATTATTATTATTATTATTATTATTATTATTATTATTATTATTATTATTATTAGGGAGTACATAGGCCATTGGTCCTTTTCAATGGGCTGATTGGTATAAAGCTCCTAGAGTAATGTTCTATGCCGTCACTTCCTTTATTCCACCGATTGGTGTGGAGACTTTCCTTATGGAATGGAGGACTGGATGCACATGGCCTTTTGGCTCAGCAATTGGCAGGAGATACATTATTATTATTATTATCATAATCATAATCATAATCATGATCATAATCATAATTATAGTCATAATTATAATGTCATTATCATTATCGTTATCGTTATTATTGTCGTTATCATGATAATCATACTATTATAAGTATATAATTACAATTTTAATTGCAATATCATAATTATATTATATATTTTAATAAAAATATGATTACAATTATAATTATAGTTATAATTATAGTTATAATTATTCCTATGATAACCATAATGACAATTATATTATAATTATAATTATAATTATAATAATGGACACCGTGATAGCCCAGTGGTCAAGTTCTACCATCTGGGCCCTGTCGCCAGTTCGATTCCCGTCGGTGCCACCAGTATTTTCATTGAACGTAACGATCCGTCTGGACCAGTATTTTCATTGAACATACCGGCCCGTCTGGAAGTGTTGGAACTGCCCTTGCGGGGGTGTCATTAGAGCTTATCGTCAATTCTTCGTACTCCCCTCACGGGTGAGACGATGGAGGCGCATGTGCAGAAATGCATCAGCCATTGACAGAGAAGCACTATAATTATAATAATTATAATAAAAATTATAATATTATAATTATAATTAATAATTATAATTATAATTATAATTATAATTAATAATTATAATTATAATTAATAACTATAATTATATATATAATTACAATTACAATAATAATAATAATAACAATAATAATAATAATTATAATTAAAATTATGATAATGAAATAATCATATTAGTAATATAATTATAATTACAATGACAATTATTATTATAGTTATAATTATAGTTAAAATTGTAATTATTGTAATTATAATTCCAATTTATATTTATAATGTATAATTATAAATAGAATTATAATTATAAATATTATTATTATTATTATCATTATTATTATTATTATTATTATTATTATTATTATTATTACTACTACTATTAGGGAGTACATAGGCCATCGGTCCTTTCCATGGGCTGATTGGTATAAAGCTCCTAGAGTAATGTTCTATGCCGTCACTTCCTTTATTCCACCGATTGGTGTGGAGACTTTCCTTATGGAATGGAGGACTGGATGCACATGGCCTTTTGGCTCAGCAATTGGCAGGAGATACACTACTACTACTACTATTATTATTATTATTATTATTATTATTATTATTATAATTAATTATAATTATAATTATAATTATAATTATGATTATAATTATATTATAATTATAATAACAATATAATAATAATAATAATAATAAATAATTAATAATAATAATAACAATAATAATAATAATAATAATAATAATTATTATTATTATTATTATTATTATTATTATTATTATTATTATATTATAATACTTCTTGTTTATGTAATATTATATTTTATTGTTTTTATCGTATTGCTCACTTATCATCTTGTAAGGATCGCAATTGAAGTAAGTAAAAGAGATGACAGGAACTTACCACATTCTTCTTTCCGGCTTTGCTCTTGGAAACGGCTTTAGCGCCTGTCCACCACATAATGGTTTTCTGTCCGCTGGAGAAAGAAGTTTAAGTTGAGACAGGCACAAATAGACCAAACAAAAACTCTTTCAACTTGGTTAACTCATGTCGATCTAAAACACAAGAGACACAAGAGAAGAGATAACACAAGGGACCTTTGGGCATGACGATTTATTTTGGTGCCGCTTCTTCCCTTCCCTTGCAGACGCACCTAAAGCCCCAGCGGCTAAAGTGTTTGGACGGACAAAGCTTACTGGCACATATAATGGCAGCGATTTGTGATTGGAAGGTTCTTGCTATTATGTGTAAGGGAAAAAATTGAGATTTGAACTCACGCTTCTCTCTTATCAGATAGGCCACCGCTGAATTATCAGACAGGCTATCGCTGAGTTAAGCAATTGTATTGTATTGTATTGTATGTATGCATGCATGTATGCATGTCTGTCTGTTTGCATGTATGCATGTCTGTCTGTCTGTCTGTCTGTCTGTCTGTATGTCTGTATGTCTGTACTTGTATGCATGTATGTATGTATGTATGTATGTATGTATGTATGTATAGAACTATGTATGTATGTATGTACATATGATGTTATGTATGTATGCATGTATGTACATATGTATGTATGTATGTACATTATGTATGTATGTACATATTTATGTATGTATGTATGTATGTATGTATGTATGTATGTATGTATGTATGTATCTATGTATGTATGTATGTATGTATGTATGTATGCATGTTATGTATGTATGTGTGTATGTATGTATGCATGTATGCATGTATGTATGTATGTATGTATGTATGTATGTATGCATGTATGTATGTATGTATGTATGTATGTATGTATGTATGACATATGTATGTATGTATGTATGTATGTATGTACATATGTATGTATGCATGTATACATGTATGCATGTATACATGTATGCATGTATGTATGTATGTATGTATGTATGTATGTATGTATGTATGTATGTGTGTATGTATGTATGTATGTATGTATGTACGTATGTACGTACGTACGTACATACGTACGTACGTACGACGATTATGTATGTATGTATGCATGTATGTATGTATGTATGTATGTACATGTATGTATGTATGTATGTATGAATGCATGTATGTATGTATGTATTTATGCATG
>WBZZ01002913.1:50000-55000 GCA_019918135.1 Paulinella micropora
AGAGGAAGGTGAAAAACGGAAATCGAAGGTAGGAGAGAGAATAAAGAAGTAGAATTAAACAGAAAGAGAAAAAAGGAGTGAAAAACAGGGAAGAAGAATTGGCGAACAAAGAAAGGGACGTAAACGAACATAAGGTGGTCTGCATTAACTCAAATAAACTGATTGAGTCGAACGGACGGTGAAGCGAGGGAGCAAATAGACCGGCGAGAGCAAAAGTCATGGAGCAGAGTCAGGTGGGTGCCAGGGTGGCACTGACCAGCCATCACCAAAGACCGACAAAAAAACACAAAAACGTGCCGCACGCCCAAACTCAGCGCGGAGGTGACGGCGACCCAAAACAAAAAAAATGCTTAACGCACTGACTGAGTCATGAGCTATAGCTAAGCAAGAGCGAAGTATGGTGAAGCAAAGTTGGTTAGACGACGAGAACTAGTACAAGAACCAGACTGTCATAACAGAGCCAGATCTGCTGCGGACTAGATGGCCTTAGATGGATGCGCAGGGTCAGTTCTACCTGCACTAAATTTTAAACTTAATCCAGGCAAAGTAGTCAGCGTACCTATTTTTCTCATAGAATTCTTGCAGACCACGGTCTTTACAGATGTCCCTGTGATTCGGCCAGTTAAGCCCCTTTTCTGGCATGCTAGTGAGCAGTAGCCTGCACACTTGCACCGGTGTGCGGCAGCGCCTCAAAGGGGCCACCACATTTGTCGGCGTGGCACTATCAGGGCCAACTTCGGAACACTGTCATAGGTATTGTCGAATATTCTTATTAAGGCGGTAGTCACGAAAATACGGCGGCGACCGGCTTCACTCAGGTTAGTATTTACATTCTATCCCGACACCCGGGTTGGTCGGCGGCACGTCAAGTTCGACTCCTCGCGCGATTTGACGGGTGCGCGCTCGGGGGGGAGAAGAGATTATGCCGGCCCACCCGGCCCCCCGTCACGGTATATACTATCCACTTACCGGAAGTTCTGGTCTTTCGGTTATCTTTGGTGCGTGAAGTTGTACAATAGCTTCGTAATCGGTTTGCAAGTAACTGCCGGTAACAAGGGCGTCCCCCTCTATACCTGTAGCACTTTACGCAATTTACTTTTACTAAACAATGAGAACAATTCCCCATATGTAATTTAGGGTATTTTATTAACAAGAGTTGGTAAAATTAAAATACTCCTTACGTAATGAGTTTTTCAAGAACATTTGGGGCCGCTTTTTAATTCACTGATCATGTGGAGTCCTAGTCATTTTCGCCTAGACTTCACGAATTTAGTTTGCGGGTTTTCGAGTTAATTAACGAACCCGACTGTCACACTATCAGTTTAATGACTGTTAGACTTGAAGCAAAGCTTTGACAACTGGAGACTCACAATCTACGATTCACACTCGATCGTAAGTTGCACCCAAGTCTGCAACAAGTACGAAATTACGTAACTTGAATAAACGAAGTGACCGCTCTGCTATTAAAATTTACTGGCATTTCACCTGCTCTCATCGAGTCAGGACTCAATGCAGCCATAGTGTTCTTTATTAAGAGTTCGTTGTATCTGCCAACTTGAGTTGTATACAAACTCACATGTCAACATAAACAGAAATATATGATTGGAGCGGACATCTTTACGTAGTGCTGGTTAGCATATTAATAAACCATGCGTGATCAAGTAATACTAATTAGTTAATAATCTGACGCTGGAGGATGTCACCACAGGTTTTTGCCTGTTGCTTCTTTGCCCCGTAGCTCAGCGTAGCCTTATCGTTAACGGGCAACAATCTTAGTTGCTGCCACTGTGCTGGTGTTGAGTATTAATAACAGTTGGTTGGTGTGAGTTCAGTGTGTGTGCCGGTCGCGTGCTAGTCGTCGTGGCAGCGCGCTCTCGCTTTTCCTCACTGACAGTGTTTGCTTGCCTGTAGCGTGATATACTACTCAGCTTTTCTCTCTCTCTCTCTCTCTCTGCGCGCGTCTCTGCGGGCGCGCGCGCACTTGTGTTGGGTGCGTGTGTGTGTGTGTGTGCATCTGACGGGCAACATTAGCCCTCCCTCCCCCCCCCCCCTCTCTCTCTCATCCTAATTTTTCCCGGAAGAGGGGGAATGCATAGGAGTAATAAATACTATATGAAA
Organism: Paulinella micropora; assembly: GCA_019918135.1. NCBI lineage: Eukaryota > Cercozoa > Imbricatea > Euglyphida > Paulinellidae > Paulinella > Paulinella micropora. The sequence goes on from WBZZ01002913.1 coordinate 52,119, forward strand.
CAGCAGTGTTCAAGGGGGGAAAGAACGAGCCTAAGAAGCCCAAGGATCTTCTCCTTGTTGATATGGATCTTGTCCTTGTGGATATCGTCGCTGTTGCTGTTGCTGCTGCTGATATTGTTGCTGCTGCTGTTGGCTGTGGACGAACTGCTGCTGTGGCAGTTGGTTGTATTGTCGCTGTTGGTATTGCTGCTGCTGAGGTTGCTGTTGTTGTATTTGTTGTTGCTGCTGGTATTGTTGTTGCTGTTTTTGTTGTTGTTGCAGTTGAAGTTGTTGTTGTTGTTGTTGTTGTTGTTGGTATTGTTGCTGTTGGTACTGTTGTTGTTGTCGTTGTTGCAGTTGTTGATGTTTTTGTCGCTGCTGCAGCTGTTGTTGGTATTGTTGTTGTTGTTGCTGCTGCAGCTGTTGTTGCTGCTGTAGCTGTTGCTGCTGCTGTTGTTGCAGTTGAAGTTGTTGTTGTTGTTGTTGTTGTTCTTGCTGTTTTTGTCGTTGTTGTAATTGTTGAAGTTGTTGCTGGTATTGTTGCTGTTCTTGTTGCTGTGGTTGCTGATATTGTTGTTGCTGTTGCTGCCGTTGTTGCAATTGTTGCAGTTGTTGTTGGTATTGTTGTTGTTGCTGCTGCTGCTGCTGTTGCAATTGTTGCCGTTGCTGCAGCTGTCGTTGCTGCAGTTGTTGCAATTGAAGCTGCTGATATTGTTGCTGCTGTTGTTCAGTGTATCCTCCTTCTTCCTCTTCCTCTTCCTCTTCCGCTTCGTCTGGATATTCCTCGTCGTCTTCTTCGTCGTGCGTCATGTGCTGCTGCTGCTGCTGCTGGATGTGCTGCACGGGCATTCCCACCAGCGGCGCGCCCATGTGTTGTGTGTTGGCTAACGACACAGGGCGCTGCGGCTGCTGCAGCTCTTGCCCAAACATGCTGCGCGGCGCGGAATACATCACGCCGTTGGAGGCTTGTGCTTGTGACGTCAGCTGCGCGCGCGGTGCGGCCGTTTCTCTCGGGACGTTACGCGCCGCCTGGTAGTTAACGTTGGCGGTCGGGGTAACCGCCGCGGCGGCCGGACTTTGCGCACGTGGCGGCGGGTAGTTGACGTAGCTCTCCGCCTCGCTGCTGGCTGCGCGGGCCCAGCTGGCGCCGTAGCCAGGCCGGCCCGCCAGCTGCTGCTCGGGCAAACGGCTCGCGCCGCCGCCGTACGCGCCATGGCCACTGCCCACCGGACGAGCCATGGCCTCACGCGACGCCTAACATACATACATACATACATACATACATACATGCATACATACATACATACATACATACATACATAATACATACAAACATACATACATACATACATACATACATACATCAACACAATGAAGATACGTACTTGCATGGAGGAGAGGGGCGCCGCCGCCACCGCCGCCACCCCAGACCCGAACTGCCCTGACACGCTCTAGCAGAAAAATAGATAGATAGATAGATAGATAGATAGATAGGTAGGTAGGTAGGTAGGTAGATAGATAGATAGATAGATAGGTAGGTAGGTAGGTAGGTGGGTAGGTAGGTGGGTGGGTGGGTGGATGGATGGATGGATGGATGGGATGGGTGGATGGGATGGATGCGATGGGATGGATGGGATGGGATGCATGGGATGGATGGGATGGATGGATGGGATGGATGGGATGGGATGGATGAATGGGATGGACACACACACACACACACACACACACACACGTTTTCACACTCAGACACGCACATACATACATAAATGGAGATGGGTAGGTAGGTAGAAAGGTAGGTAAGTAGGTAGGTAGGGAACTTGGACTTGCTGCATGCCAAGCGCACCTGTTATCTATCTATCTATCTATCCCATCCATCCATCCATCCATCCATCCCATCCATCCATCCATCCATCCATCCAACCAACCATCCCATCCATCCATCCCATGTGTGTGTGTGTGTGTGTGAGAGAGAGAGAGAGAGAGAGAGAGAGAGAGAGAGGGAGAGAGAGAGAGAGAGGGAGGGAGAGAGAGAGAGAGAGAGAGAGAGAGAGAGAGAGAGACAAGAATGCTGACCATGTTGCGTGGTGCGCGGTCGTGCGCGCCGGGTGCCGTGGTGCGCAGCGAGGTGGCCATAGTCACTCCTGTTGGCTGCTGCTGCTGGCTGCTGTACTGCACATTGCCGCCGCCTCCACCGGCCGCTGCGGCGTACTGCTGCTGCTGCGCTGCCAGGTGCGCCGGTCGGCCCACGGCAGGGAAATCGGCATTTTGCGCGGCCAGCGCGAACTCCTCGCTGTAGCGCGGCTCAGGCGACTGGCGCGCGGCCCGCTGAGCCGGACCGGCGGCTGGCTGCACGCGGCCACTGTGCTGCTGGCCAGGCCACTTGAGCGGCGGTTTGGCAGTGGAAGGCGTCAGCAGGTGGTAGCCGTGCGGCGGCGGCTGGGCAGTGTGCTCGCCACTCTGCTGCTGCTGCTGCTGCGCCCCCCGCTCCTGCTGCCAGAAACCACCTGCGGCTGGCGCCACCGCTAGCTCGGCCTTGTGAGGAGACTGCAGCGCTTGCGTCGCGAATGCGGCCAACAAATCAGCCCCGGCCTAACGATAATAATAATAATAATAATGATAATAATAATAATAATAATAATAATAATAATAATAATAATAATAATAATACTTATAGTGTATCTCCTGCCAATTGCTGAGCCAAAAGGCCATGTGCATCCAGTCCTCCATTCCATAAGGAAAGTCTCCACACCAATCGGTGGAATAAAGGAAGTGACGGCATAGAACATTACTCTAGGAGCTTTATACCAATCAGCCCATGGAAAGGACCGATGGCCTATGTACTCCCTAAATAATACTTATAATAATAATAATAATAATAATAATAATAATAATAATAACAATAA
>WBZZ01002913.1:87500-92500 GCA_019918135.1 Paulinella micropora
GGCTGCTTTGAGTCCTGACTCAGTGTGAGCAGGTGAAATACCCGGCCAGTAAATAGTAGAGAGGTCACTTCGTTTATTTACGTGATTTCGAACTCTTGGCAGGCTTGGATGCAACTTACGATCAAGTGTCGAACGTAGATTGTGAGGTCTCACGTTCTCAAACGGATAGTGTCGCGAGTCTTCAAGTAAACAGTCATAAACTGATAGTTGTCGGGTTGTTGGACTTGAAAATTCCCCAAATTGATTTTGGAAGCCTCAAGGTGAAAATGACTGGGTACGGAAAAGTATTGCGTTCTTCGGTGTATTTCCTTGTCCTAAAATTTACCGTAAAACGTGTTTCACGGGAAATCGGGGAAAAAGGTACTGAATGATACGGATGGGAAAAATGGCAATAGCTAAAAAGAAGTTTGAACTGATCGTTTAAAATCATTTCTGAACGAAATCGAAAACTAGTTAGTGAAGTCGAACTTGAACGTCGTGCAGAGGAGAATCTAATGAACCGGTCAAAAAGAGTATCTTATTATTGAGTAGATTCAAGTGTCAAACTCAGCAAGCGAATTTGAGTTAAGGGTCAGATTTCAGATTAGCGGTCAGATTTTAGATTAGTGGTCAGAATTCAAATTAATTCAATTTAACGGAAATATTTCGCAAAAATTATGCAGATTTTGCGGACGGATATAGCAGTTAAATTGAACTAATTTGAATTCTGACCACTAATAGCTGTTAAATTGAACTAATTTGAATTCTGACAACTAATCTGAAATCTGGCCGCTAATCTGAAATCCGAGGCTGCCCCTTAACACAAATTCTATGGCTGAGTTTGACACTTGAATGTACCCAGTAATATCAACGGTAAAGGTTTTGGCCGGTCGTTAAGGTGCTCAGTCTGCTAAAAAGTCAGCCAGACCTAGTCAAGTGACGGTGGTATTCAAGCGGCAGTCACGGTGGTTGCCACGGAAACTTGAATCGCATCATGATTCTTGAAAACATCGCGGCCTGAGCAGCGATGATCCGAAGGAGGCTCCAATTGCCGAGAAGCTATCAGCTGCCTTTCACAATGATCATCTCTCAGCGGGCTCTACGAAAGGCAAGTATTCTTGGTCATTCAATCAAAGGGGCACTTCAGCGAAACTTTCAAAAAACTTGATAAATAAAAAAAAACTCAGTATTGAATAACACTTGTGTTTCATCGACTAGAGAGAAAACTTAGTAAATGGCGTTATGAATGGTGAAGGCGTAGTATCAGCCTCGTACACCGTGAAGAATATGACAGTGAGATTTGAAATTTAGCGCCCCGTATGATGAGCGTCAAGGCAAAAACAGTGAAATATTTGCTTCTAAACTATAGCCGGGCTGTCTCAGTTTATGTTGATAACGGATAGATTTTATTTTGTAATAACTGACTGCATTTAATGTGATATATATATATATATATATATATATATAGAGAGAGAGAGAGAGAGAGAGAGAGAGAGAGTGGAGTGAAGGTAGTGTTGGCCAGCAGGGTGCAGAGTCGCGTCGCGTCGAACCAGCAAAAATTTCAGCACCGGTGCCAACTTGATCGGCATCCGCCAGCTGGCTTGCACCCGTGCCAAATTGATCGCCATCGACATGCAGATGCTAGCACCAGCTGCAATCGCCGTCCACCAGCGGGAACGAGCCGCAAAACACGCCGCCGCGCGCCCACGCAGTAGATAAATAAAAAATTAAAAAAACAAAATAATAATAAAACAGATCTTTTTATCAAGCCCAACACCAATCGAAGAAGATTCAGTGGCCACGACCTTGATTCTCTCTTCCGAAGGGCATGCGGTCTCCATGTTGAAGCGTTCGTGACGCTTGTGCCAGTAACGCAATACCAAACAAGGACTAAAAAAAAAAAAAAAAATGGAAGCGTCATTTCACAAATATCAGTGGGTGGGCCGTAAGGGAGACTGAAAAGTGAACGCTGCAGTGTTAATTACGGTAATAAATTAAGCGGGAACTATTGTTCCCGCTCCAAAATTTTAAACATTACAAAGACAACCCCTTCACCCTCAGATTTGATTTTTCGCTCTAACACAAAAGTGCTTAGAGCAAATTTTACGGTTGTTTTTTGAATTTGGGAAATCGAGATGTCAGCTGCAGCTGGACAAAGGACCCCAAGGCCTACTAGGAAGCGCAGAGCTCAACAGGGTGATGACGACAACAAGACAAGCGCAGCCAGCAGCAGCAGCGGCAACAACGGAGGCGGCCCTGCATTCGGTGGGGGAAATGTGACTACTTCAACTACTTTTGCTGCTACATCGAGTACTAGTCTGCCGGCCACTGGGCTTCCCGCGACTGGCTCGAGCGGTGCTGGAGCAGGTGGAAGCACTGGTAACACCCCACCATCTGCATCTGCTTCACCACTCAACCCTGTCAACCTATTTGGAGCACCATCGCTACACCAGCAGCAGACCGTGATAGGGCAAGGTACGACGACGACTACGACGACGGCTGCCACTATTCCACCTCGCGATCGCACCGACACCAGCGGCCACCACTCCACTGGGCTGGACGCAAGTACGATGGCAAGCATTGGAGATATGCTGCGCAACGCACTTAGGGAGGAGACGCGGGCGGTCACTGGTGACTTCGCGAGGCTGACTGACAAGGTGCAGGGGATGATCCAAGCTACCAAGCAGGAATCGAGCCAGCGCGACTAGAAGCTGATCGACAAGCCATCACACCGCCGTTACTTCGTCGTGGCGAAGATAATTTTGCAGATTCTGGAGAGCAACGCCTATGTGCGAAACAGCGAGAAGTTGGCGGACGCTATCCCTATGGCGAACGCGCTGGCCACACTGGCTATGGATATGGGTGGCCCAAACCCAATACAGGTGGAAGACGCCGAGGCAAAGATGCTACTGGTGGGTAAAAAGCTAGTGATTGCGGACGAAGTGGCCCCGTACCTGGAGCCGATTCGCCCTACTACGACCAACTCGAGGGCGACCGACCCGCGTATACGTGGTGGACGTCAGAACCGTGGGGCATGCCATATCTGCGGATCCAACCAGCACTGGGCGAGAAGCTGCCCTCAGGGTTCGTACGGCGCGAACACTGCACAAGGGCAGAACCAGCAGCAGCATGGCCAACAGCAGCAACCGCTGGCGTGGCAAAGTGTCCCCGGTTTCATGCCTCCGCAGCAAGGGGCAGCACCAGGGCCGCAAATCCAGTACGTGGCCCAACCTACACAAGGCATTATCACGCTTGCGCCCGCCATGCAGACCGCATACACCGCACAGCCCGCACGTACAGCCGTCATTTGCACTCACTGCAACAAACGCGGCCACACCGCCGAGAATTGCTGGACTTTGAATCCGAGCCTCCGCCCACAGCGTTCTAGCAACTGAGCTGTTACAGCCAATCGAAAGTAAAATTGTCAGACGACGCTTCACGAGCATGACTGGCACTACACAGCGCAACACGCGCATGACTCGCATCACGCCGCCACTGACTTAGGCTCGTTTTGTTATGTAATTAAATAGATTTTATTTATTTCATTTGTTTATTTTATTATTATTATTATTATTATTTTTTCTTTCTCAAATTTGGTTCGGCAACACGCCCCTGCATTTTACTAGATTCCCTTAAAGATGGTACTTGTCACACGGCATCACGCCCCGATGGAATTAATACTATTGCGTCCGGCAAACGCTTCTATTTTCATACTTCATCGCGTGATTTATTAATAGTACTGATTCGCGATCTTGCTGTGTTATGATAGACAGCAACGGGTCCTCTTGCAAGGAAAGATTTCTGACTTCCTCCCTCACAAGGCACCGAAGTCCAAAGTATTTAAAGACTACTCTCAGGACATGGTGTGTGTATGGTGCAAGAAGATTGGTCATCTGGCATATTTTTGCCCATCAAGGCAGACAGTGCCGACACCAGCGGAGGAGGTATCATACGTATCCTGGCTTCTGACAACACCACAAGTAGCTGTCGAACAGTATAGCTCGGGCTCGTTAGAGGAGGTCAAGCAGAAGATCTTGACGATGGGTGAGACATACAATAGAGGCAACCCGTGGGCAGACTCAAAGGAACCGGCACATGCAGTCAAGGCAAGGCTTGGGTTCTGGAAGGCAATAGGGGCGGACGCAGTGGTGCTATCATGGCTCGCATATGGTGTAGAACTCAGATTTGAGCGTGAGCCTCCAGCACCCGATTTTATGAACCACCCAAGTTACTTCGATAACATTGCATTCGTCGACGACCAAATTGACGACATGCTTACCCGTGGAGACGTGGTAGAAGTGAAGAGGGAGTAATCCATCATGATCGAGCCTCTCCAAGTGCTGGCTGACCCAGCGGGAGTCAAGAAGACGAAGCTGTGCACTGACAAACGGTTCAGTAATTCCTTTCAAGCCAAGGCTCCTTTCACAATGGAGACGCTGGAAAAGGACATTCAGACGGTACTCGACGGAGACAGCGGCACAAAGATGTTCGTGGTGGATCTGCAACGCGCGTTTTATTCCATTCTGCTTGCTAGGAAAAGTACACCATACTCTGCCTTCAGACACAGGAGCAAAACCTATCAGAACAAGACGCTACTATATGGGTTCTGTTCTGCGCCGTTTTGGTTTGGGAAGATCATGAGGGTCGTCGTGAAGCTGATAAGGGCCTTGAACTTGCAATCTATGCAATATGCAGACGACTTCCTATTCGCTGTCAAATTCCTACGCACCAACGATGGCATACCTACGTTCATCAAGACGCTGTTTGCCTACCTTGGTCTTCCCACTTCCGAGAAGACGCAGTGGGAACCATTGGACGAGGTACAATACTTGGGATACGTCATCAACAGCAAGGACTTGTGGATGGGAGTGCAGAACGACAAGAGGGAAAGACTACTCAAGTCTATCCTCCAGCTCCTGGCGGACGTGCATTCCGCACAAGGGGCTTCGGTCCAGCACTGCACTCAACTGCATCTTCGTTGATCAGTCTCAAGCTGGCGCTCTCCAACGCACAGCTGATGA
>WBZZ01002913.1:97500-105000 GCA_019918135.1 Paulinella micropora
GCGCATGCCTGCAGGCATGCGTTTTCGGTCAGTCAGCAGGCCATCATGACGGCAGGTAGTGTGCGCTGCACGCACTGCACGCGCTGCACAGCCGCGGCGTGAGCCAGCCGCCGCCACTGTGCTGGGCTAGCATTGACAGCTGTGCATGTAGCTTCTGCGTCGCCACTGTGCTGGGCTAGCATTGACACCTGTGCATGTAGCTTCTGAGTCGCCACTGTGCTGCGCTAGCACTGGCAGCTGTGCTGCGCTAGCACTGGCAGCTGTGCTGCGCTAGCACTGGCAGCTGTGATTGTAGCCTCTGCGCTGATTTGCCGAGTTGCCAGACACGCCACCTCGCCCCAACACGAGCTCACACATATTCACACGACCAGAAACACACACTCACTCTCTCTCTCTCTCTCTCTCTCTCTCTCTCTCTCTGTCTCTCTCTCTCTCTCTCTCTCTCTCTCTCTCTCTCTCTCTCTCTCTCTCTCTCTCTCTCTCTGTCTCTCTCTCTCTGTCTCTCTCTCTCTCTCTCTCTCTCTCTCCTCCCTGTCTCCCTCCCTCCTTCTCCCTCGCTGCCTCCTCCCTCCTCCCTCCCTCCTCCTCCCTCCCTCTCTCTCTCTCTCTCTCTCGCTCTCTTCTCTCTCTCTCTCTCTCTCTCTCTTCTCTCTCTCTCTCTCTCTCCTCTCTCCTCTCTTCTCTCCCCCCCCCCCCCCCCCCCGCCCCCCCCCCCCCCCCCCCCCCTCCCCCCCGCCCCCCCCCCCCCCCCCCCCTCCCCCCCCCCCCCCCCCCCCCCCCCCCCCCCCCCCCCCCCCCCCCCCCCCCCCCCTCCCCCCCCCCCCCCCCCCCCTCTCTCTCTCTCTCTCGTCTATGGCCGGCTGACGCAGCGTTCGACCCGGCATCGTTGGAGCACTGGAATGCGAACATCGACAACAAGCTGCGCGTCATCAACGCGCAGATGCTGGCGATCAACGCGCTCGTCGTGGGCGCCATGATCCTCACCAACCAGGCAAGCACGCTGCCCTGCCCGCGGCGTGCATGCTAGTGGGTGTGGTGTGAAGATGTGCTAGTGGGTGTGTGTGTTATGTAGATGTGCTAGTGGCTGTGTGGCATGTAGATGTGCTGGTGGTGCGTGTGGTGTGAAGATGTAGTGGCAGGCGGTACAGTGTGGCTGTGGGGTGTGCGGCAAGGGCACAATCAGGCGGCGCAGTTTGCGCGTGTGTGTCTGTATGTACGTGTGTTTCGTGCAGCATGTGCTCGGTAGACCATTGTGCAAACTGTTTGGCTGGCTGTGCAGATCTGCTTCGACGACGACACGCTGGTGATGGAGGACCCGTGCAACGTGGGCGCGTACGTGGCCTGCGTCGGCTGGTCCACACAACGCAACAACGCGCCCGCCTACAATAACTACTACTACTACTACTACTACTACTACTACTACTACTACTACTACTACTACTACTACTACTACTACTACTACTACTACTACTTCTACTACTTCTACTACTTCTACTACTTCTACTACTACTACTACTACTACTACTACTACTACTACTACTACTACTACTACTACTACTATCTACTACCTACCTACCTACCTACCTACCTACCTACCTACCTACCTAGGCATTTCTGTGTGGCTGCCTAGGTTGCTGACCGTGGCGTCTGCCTGGAAGCTATGCAACTACTACCACATCTGCAGCGTCGCCAAAGCCCGCAGGCTCAAGGTTTCAACAACCCCCCCACCCCCCCCCCCCCACACACACGCACATATTATTATTATTATTATTATTATTATTATTATTATTATTATTATTATTATTATTATTATTTTATGTCCGTTGAGGATATGCCATTAGCTGCATCAGTACGCCTCAGATATAGTAAATCTGCCTTGGAGTGTTGACTGTGACATATTTGAGGGAAATCCCGATGAAAAAACCTAGTCACACTTGCTAAACAGAGTTCCAGCCCAATGGCCTCAAGGCGTTAAACTGTGACGCCAACTCATAATCCTTTGGTGGTAGATGCTGGGGAGGAGGGTCGTTGCGCGCGTAAAAGATCTTAAACTCCGCATATGCTGGTTGATAGCCCAGGACCCAGCAGACACCAGATTGTTATGGGTGGGGTTTCGAGGCAGCTCTAGCAACCGCGCTTGGTGTATGCACTTGCACATTCGGTGACGTCTTGCAAGAGGTTGCTGGGACTGCGGAATAACCTCGGCTTAGTGCAGTCTTGCCCTCAGGAGCTCCATCGGTGGCCCCGATCATCAGGCGAGAGACTGACACGGGGGTGGAGGACCTCGAACAAGGGTATTGGAGGCTTATGTCCGTTGAGGATATGCCATTAGCTGCATCAGTACGCCTCAGATATAGTATTATTATTATTATTATTATTCAGCAGACACCAGATTGTTATGGGTGGGGTTTCGAGGCAGCTCTAGCAACCGCGCTTGGTGTATGCACTTGCACATTCGGTGACGTCTTGCAAGAGGTTGCTGGGACTGCGGAATAACCTCGGCTTAGTGCAGTCTTGCCCTCAGGAGCTCCATCGGTGGCCCCGATCATCAGGCGAGAGACTGACACGGGGGGGTGGAGGACCTCGAACAAGGGTATTGGAGGCTTATGTCCGTTGAGGATATGCCATTAGCTGCATCAGTACGCCTCAGATATAGTATTATTATTATTTTGGACACCGTGATAGCCCAGTGGTCAAGTTCTACCATCTGGGCCCTGTCGCCAGTTCGATTCCCGTCGGTGCCACCAGTATTTTCATTTTGGACACCGTGATAGCCCAGTGGTCAAGTTCTACCATCTGGGCCCTGTCGCCAGTTCGATTCCCGTCGGTGCCACCAGTATTTTCATTGAACATACCGATCCGTCTGGACCAGTATTTTCATTGAACATACCGGCCCGTCTGGAAGTGTTGGAACTGCCCTTGCGGGGGTGTCATTAGAGCTTATCGTCAATTCTTCGTACTCCCCTCACGGGTGAGACGATGGAGGCGCATGTGCAGAAATGCATCAGCCATTGACAGAGAAGCACTATTATTATTATTATTATTATTATTATTATTATTATTATTATTATTATTATTATTATTATTATTATTATTATGGACACCGTGATAGCCCAGTGGTCAAGTTCTACCATCTGGGCCCTGTCGCCAGTTCGATTCCCGTCGGTGCCACCAGTATTTTCATTGAACATACCGGTCTGTCTGGAAGTGTTGGAACTGCCCGTGCGGGGGTGTCATTAGAGCCTATCGTCAATTCTTCGTACTCCCCTCACGGGTGAGACGATGGAGGCGCATGTGCAGATTTGCATCAGCCATTGACAGAGAAGCACTATTATTATTATTATTATTATTATTATTATTATTATTATTATTATTATTATGGACACCGTGATAGCCCAGTGGTCAAGTTCTACCATCTGGGCCCTGTCGCCAGTTCGATTCCCGTCGGTGCCACCAGTATTTTCATTGAACATACCGGTCTATTTCTGGACCAGTATTTTCATTGAACATACCGGCCCGTCTGGAAGTGTTGGAACTGCCCTTGCGGGGGTGTCATTAGAGCTTATCGTCAATTCTTCGTACTCCCCTCACGGGTGAGACGATGGAGGCGCATGTGCAGAAATGCATCAGCCATTGACAGAGAAGCACTATTATTATTATTATTATTATTATTATTATTATTATTATTATTATTATTATTATGGAGGGGTGCACAGTATGGCACCCCACGGGAAGAGGAGGTGGTTGGGCCTCTTCCCACTGGTTTCGAGGCTATGTCGTTGTGTAAGCTCCGAGGCTATGTTGTTGTGTTGGTTCCGAGGCTATGTTGTTGTGTTGGTTCCGAGGCTCTGTCGTTGTGTGGGTTCCGAGGCTATGTCGATGTGGATTCCGAGGCTATGTTGTTGTGTTGGTTCCGAGGCCATGTCGTTGTGTTGTTTTTTATAAGACATACACCACGTGGGATCAAAGGGGTATTTACATTCCGCGATCTAGGGGTGGTGACGGGTTTCGAGGCGTCCCAGACACTTACCACAAAACGTCCTCATGCGCTGGCAGACCGCATGAAATGTCTGCTACCCCTGTGAGTACCTCCATGCGGGACCTACCCAGTCTCGTGGAGCTCTCACGCGGGGAAGATCAATCATTTGTAGTTGATTTCCTGCAAGGTACCCGACACTGTGCGGGTAGTAGGGACTTCCTTTTGGGGCCTTCTATGCAGGATGGTTAGAGTCACTCTTCCCTCCCCAACATACTCACTGTAGTCCCTGTTGGGTCGAGGGATGGAGGCGCATGGCCCTCGGGCTCAGCCATGACATCAATATATATATTATTATTATTATTATTATTATTATTATTATTATTATTATTATTATTATTATTATTATTATTATTATTATTATTATTGTTATGATTCTTCTGCTTCTGCTTCTGCTTCTGCTTCTGCTTCGGCTTTCTTCTTCTTCTTCTTCTTCTTCTTCTTCTTCTTCTTCTTCTTCTTCTTCTTCTTCTTTCTTCTTCTTCTTCTTCTTCTTCTTCTTCTTCTTCTTCTTCTTCTTCTTCTTCTTCTTCTTCTTCTTTCTTCTTCTTCTTCTTCTTCTTCTCCTCCTCCTCCTCCTCCTCCTCCTCCTCCTCCTCCTCCTTTCTTGCTTGCTTGCTTGCTTTGCTTGCTTTGCTTGCTTGCTTGGTTGTTCACATGACGTTGTGTATTGGCTGCTGTTGTGTGTGTGTGTGTTTGTGTGTGTGTGTGTGTGTGTTATGTCCAGTTCAACAGCGCGCGCGACGCGTTTTTCCAGAGCAACCTGGTCTACAAGTTTTCCTTGGAGATGGTGGTGCTGATGCTTCAGCCGTGGCCCTACTGCCCGCCGCATCTGCAAGTGCCCGCGGTCAACAAGCACCTGCCAACCCCCACCCCCCCCCCCCCCCCCCCTCCCCCCCACGGGCCGGCCTGCGCAACACCCACACGTACATACCTACGTACATACCTACATACATACCTACATACGTACTTAAATACGTACCTACGTACATACATACGTCCATGTCAATCATGCACGTATGTGTGCATGAATATATACACATATACACACACACACACACACACACATATATATATATATATATATATATATATATATATATGTATGTGTGTGTGTGTGTGTGTGTGTGTCTGTTGTGTGTTGTGTGTGTTGTGTGTGTTGTGTGTGTGCGTGTGTGTGTGTGTGTGTTTGTGTGCTGTGCGTGTGTGTGTGTTTGACAGGTGTGGATTGCGTTTTTGCGCGTGTATCTGGTGTTGCGTTGGGTGCGGGACTACAGCGCCATTTTCATCCACCGTCGCCAGTTCAAGAACTCGCGCCTCGCCGATTTAGCCGTCCGCCGCCTGCCCCGCTTCTTTTTTGCTCCTTCCCTTCGCCTTTACAGAATGCCTCTGCCCGATTCTTTGTCGCTTGTTCCCTTGTCCTTGCCAGAATGGCAGCTGAATGTTGACTGTTGACTGTTGACTGCTGATGCTGACTACTGACTACTGCCGACTGCCGATTGCTGCCGCTGCTGCTGCTGCTGCTGCCGCCGCTGGTGTTGGCCTGCGGATGTACACAGGTACGGATGCATGAGAACAGGAGAGTGTTATGTGTCAAAGAGGGGAGTGGGGCGGCACGAAGGGGGGGGGAGGGGGGGGCGGACACAGGCAGCTGATGTGTTTGTGTGTGTATGTGTGTGTGTGTCGTGTTTGTGCGGCAGGAGGCTCCGAACCGCAAGGTGGACATGTACCTGGTCTTCCGCGTGTTGTTCTGGCAAGCGCCCACCGCCTTCATGGCCTTCGCACTCATCTTCTTAGGGTTCCCTCCCTGCCCTGCCCTGTCCTTCCTTCCTTCCTTTCCTTTTCTCCTGACTATCCACCGCCTTCCTGCCTTCCCTTTCCTTTCGTTTCCCCACCTTGCTGGTCTTTGGTTTCCTTTCTTCTTTCCCACCTTGCTGGTCTTTGCCCTGCTCTTTTTCGCGTCTGTCTTGATCTGCCTTGTGCGTTTGTATGGCCAGTTCCATCTTCACCTACATCGTGTACGCGTCGGAGCGCGAGATGTGGGTCCCGCACGCCTTCGAGTCCGAGTACGGTCTGCAGCGCCTGCACCCCATACCCGGCTCAGGTCCACCTCCCCTCTCTCTCTCTCTCTCTCTCTCTCTCTCTCTCTCTCTCTCTCTCTCTCTTCCCCCCCCCCCCCCCCCCTTGCCACACACACTACCTGCCACAACTCTATCTATCTTCTATCTATCTATCTATCTATCTATCTATCTATCTATCTATCTATCTATCTATCTATCTATCTATCTATCTATTCTATCTATCTATCTATCTATCTATCTATCTATCTATCTATCTATCTATCTATCTATCTATCTATCTATCTATCTATCTATCTATCTATTTCTATCTATCTATCTATCTATCTATCTATTTTTTTTCTATTTCTATCTATCTATCTATCTATCTATCTATCTATCTATCTATCTATCTATCTATCTATCTATCTATCTATCTATCTATCTATCTATCTATCTATCTATCTATCTATCTATCTATCTATCTATCTATCTATCTATCTATCTATATCTATCTATCTATCTATCTATCTATCTATCTATCTATCTATCTATCTATCTATCTATCTATCTATCTATCTATCTATCTATCTATCTATCTATCTATCTATCTATCTATCTATCTATCTATCTATCTATCTATCTATCTATCTATCTATCTATCTATCTATCTATCTATCTATCTATCTATCTATCTATCTATCTATCTATCTATCTATCTATCTATCTATCTATCTATCTATCTATCTATCTATCTATCTATCTATCTATCTATCTATCTATCTATCTATCTATCTATCTATCTATCTATCTATCTATCTATCTATCTATCTATCTATCTATCTATCTATCTATCTATCTATCTATCTATCTATCTATCTATCTATCTATCTATCTATCTATCTATCTATCTATCTCTATCTATCTATGCTGCAACTCTCCACCACGCACCAGAGAGAGAGAGAGAGAGAGAGAGAGAGAGAGAGGCAAAGAAGCCTGACAGGAGGGCCAGGCACACAGAAAGACTGACAAAGGAAAAACATTGATAACTGTAATTATGAATGTATACATGCATGAATGTATGCGTGTGTCACGTGTGGCACGTGTGTGGACATGTGGTTGCGCCTACCTACCTACCTACCTACCTACCTACCTACCTACCTACCTACCTACCTGATAAGTGGACAGACAGATGCCCTGTGGTCACCCTGGCCTGCAGTCGTACCCGAATAACCCTTGTGGTGTGTGTTGGGTTGGGTTGGGCGTGTGTTGGGTTGGGTTGGGCGTGTGTGCAGAGTGGGTGATGTTGTCGGAGATGGAGCAGCTGCAGTACAAGCAGACGATGTTCACGCAGCCGCGCAACTGCTTCTGGTTCATCGCCGTCACCGGCACCAGCACCGGGTAGGG
>WBZZ01002913.1:112500-115000 GCA_019918135.1 Paulinella micropora
TTCTTCTTCTTCTTCTTCATCTTTCCCCGGGGCCCTTGAAAAACCCCATTCCTCCTTTGTATTCCGACCCCGTTTCAAGTTCGCTGCATAGCCCCCATCCCCCTTATGTACTCCTCTTAGTAGAACCCTTCCTGCTTGTCTGTTCATGTCGAAAATGCGTCCCCCTTGACCCCCTTTGACCGACCGACATGTCTGTCCCAAAACCGCCCTTGCTCCACCCTCTCCTGCTTGCAAAATCTTCCGAGCTTATCCCCCATGCCCTTCCTTCATGTTTCCTCCACCTTCCCCTGGTCTCTATGCCCCCAAATGTCTCTTTTTCCGACCAAAAACCCCTGTTTTCTGTGTCTGTCTTCATGTCCCCCAAGACCGAATCGTCATGATAGTCACATGAATTTCGCTCCCCAACCCCAGAACTCATAAAAGCCATCATAAAATAACAACCGTGGCAATCATCATTGAAAACAAACGTACATTTTGCATGTCTGCATGGTTCCCCATAAATTGCCCCTTGACCTGCAAGAGAGAGAGCACTTGACCCGAGACCATGTGTCACAGCAACCCACGCCCCATCGCAAAACAAGCTAAACTTGAAGAACTGGGTCCACTCCTTCAATGATGATAAAAGCATGTCTCGGGAGTCTGGCCCCTCTGCATGTACCCGTAGATGATGTCTAAATGCTCAAGCAAAACACCCACACCCTATGAAACCCCACCTTTCTCTCCGAGTCCTGAGCTGTGAGTTGTTCATCCCCAAACCCCTGTTCCACAGCAACCCAACTTGCCCCGCTACATAACAGCTCATGAGTAGCCCCACAGCAGAGTCAAGAGAATCATTGCCGCCCCTACATGTCGGCTCAGCCGCATACACCTGTACCCAACTTGAAACGTCTCACTCAAAAGCATATTAATTCATACCCAGGAAGTGCATCATCAAAAATTCCCGCCCCATGCTTTTTCTCTTCGACCCAGTGCCAGTTTTTGCTCTGAAAATTTCCGAAAAACTGACTCGGGAAAATTTCCATACCCCGTTGATTTTCAAATTACTAAGTTAGCTTCATATTGTTATTATACAATAGTACGATATTTAATAACCGATAACTGTCCTAACGATATGAAGTGCCTCCGGCACGGTTTTGGACCCCACTAAAACGATCTAAAAAACATATGAGGGAAGTCAGAATTGAACTTGAACCCCGGAAACAACAAGCAAAGGGAAAACCCCGTTAAAAACGGAGTGTCCCTATGACCGGGTCAACTGACACGATTCGTTCAAGTAGTACCTGCGTCCGTAACCCAAATTGAATGTATTAATAACCTTCACAAATGCCAAAACGAAAACATACCTACAAACAACAACCCACAAGTGCAATTTCCATTAATTTGCCATAAATTCCCAGTCACGGGAAAAACAGCTAAAGTGATTCAAGTTCACCGAATTTCCGTACAAATTTCCTTATCCTTCAAACGGTTACTATATACATCAAGTTTAAGTTGTTCCAAAAGGTTCGGCCCGGGTCAACGCTATTAAACGTGGGAGGTTAATATTATTAATAAATTACAGGGCTTGAACTTACGGGCCCGGCTTGAACTTACGGGCACAGCCTACGGTAAGGATGCCACAGCTTTGTGTAACTTACATCCCACTACCGTCACACAGCTTTGTGTAACTCAGGCTGAACAACCTTCACCACTCAGATATTAATATTAACCTCCCACGGTTAAGTGTGAAATATATAGGATTTAAGGCCCTATGGGGTCCAAGCCGCTTCCAAGCTTCCCCCATATCCGGGCCTTTATCCTAATACAACATTAAAACCGGAAGTATTCTTCAAAACCGGAAATGTAATAAGAATTCCTCTTAAAATATTAATACATAAAAAAAAGGAATCACTTCCACGAGTGAATTCCAGTAAAAACTAATATCGAAATAACGATGCGGTCACAGTAGTATACAACATTACGTACAGTGGGTGTTACAGTTACAGATATTAATAGACTCAGGCTCATGATAGATAGATAGATAGATAGATAGACCCATGATAGATAGATAGATAAATAGATAGATAGATAGATAAATGGATGGATGATAGATAGATAGATAGATAGATAGATGGATGAATAGATAGATGAAGTTGGATAGATATATAGATATAGATAGATATAGATATAGATAGATAGATAGATAGATAGATAGATAGATATATGGACAGATCAGCGCTTATGCCATCGAGGTGCTTACGGTGTGAAGGACATCACACATTTTGCGTTTGATCTCGCACCAGAAGACAAGCAGCATTCGAAACCGAAAAGGGCTCGCGGGGCATTTGAGAAAGAGTTAGTAGGTCGTTTTCCAAAGGCTGCGAAGAAATAATGAAATACATCATACTTTCTGTTTATTTACAGTACTAGCTAGTGAAGGTCATTATTATTAAAAACTACAGCGTTGGTTTAAAATTAAGTGCTGTAAACTGCAAAGGGGCGCCCTACGCCAACCCCGCGC
>WBZZ01002913.1:140000-142500 GCA_019918135.1 Paulinella micropora
ATCTATCTATCTATCTATCTATCGAAGTAAAATTCATACAATAAGCACGTATGACAAGACGTGTCAAGATAGATACATTCACCTTCATAGATAGAGATAGATACATTCACCTTCATAGATAGAGATAGATACATTCACCTTCATAGATAGAGATAGAGATAGATACATTCACCTTCATAGATAGAGATAGATACATTCACTTTCATAGATAGAGATAGATACATTCACCTTCATAGATAGAGATAGAGATAGATACATTCACCTTCATAGATAGAGATAGAGATAGATACATTCACCTTCACAGATAAAGATAGATACATTCACCTTCATAGATAGAGATAGATACATTCACCTTCATAGATAGAGATAGATACATTCACCTTCATAGATAGAGATAGATACATTCACCTTCATAGATAGAGATAGATACATTCACCTTCATAGATAGAGATATATACATTCACCTTCATAGATAGAGATAGAGATATAGATACATTCACCTTCATAGATAGAGATAGATACATTCACCTTCATAGATAGAGATAGATACATTCACCTTCATAGATAGAGACAGAGATAGATACATTCACCTTCATAGATAGAGATAGATACATTCACCTTCTTAGATAGAGATATATACATTCACCTTCATAGATAGATAGATAAATTCACCTTCATAGATAGATATATACATTCACCTTCATAGATAGATAGACGACAGCGACACAGCAGCGTCAAACATAATATCTATCTATCTATCTATCTATCTATCTATCTATCTATCTATCTATCTATCTATCTATCTATCTATCTATCTATCTATCTATCTATCTATCTATCTATCCACCTACCTACCTATCTGTCTAGCTATCACCTTCTATAGGTAAAAAGCCAGCAGCACTGACGCCAGCAAGACAGCAGTGTAAGCAGAATACACATCTATCTATCTAGTTATCCATCTACCTACCTACCTATCTACCTACCTACCTACTAACTACCTACCTACTAACTACCTACCTACCTACCTACCTAGGCAAAAAGCCAGCAGCACTGACGCCAGCAAGACAACAGTGGTAAGCAGAATACACATCTACCTACCTACCTATCTACCTACCTACCTACCTATCTACCTACCTACCTATCTGTCTAGCTATCACACCTTCTGAAGCCGATAAGCCAGCAGCACTGACGCCAGCAAGACAGCAGTGTAAGCAGAATACACATCTATCTATCTAGTTATCCATCTACCTACCTACCTATCTACCTACCTACCCAGCTACCTACCTACCTACCTATCTGTCTAGCTATCACCTTCTGAAGCCGATAAGCCAGCAGCACTGACGACAGCAAGACTATCTATCTAGTTATCCATCTACCTACCTACCTATCTACCTACCTACCTACCTACCTAGCTACCTACCTACCTACCTACCTATCTGTCTAGCTATCACACCTTCTGAAGCCGATAAGCCAGCAGCACTGACGCAATTAACACAGCCAGGTCCAACATAATGGCCAGCGTCATGAAAGACACTCCTACATGCATGTATGCATGTATGCATGTATAAAGCTGGCGATCCGTCTAAAGAAGGTGATAGCGAGGCAGATAGATAGGTAGGTAAGTAGGTAGGTAGATAGGTAGGTAGTTAGGTAGGTAGGTAGGTAGGTAGGTAGGTAGGTAGGTAGATAGATAACTAGATAGATAGATACGTATTCTGACACAATCAACACAGCTAGGCAAGGTAGGTAGGTAGGTAGGTAGGGAAAGAGGTACGTAAGTGGGTAGGTAGGTAGGTAGGTAGGTAGGTAGGTAGGTAGGTAGGTAGGTAGGAGGTAGGTAGGTAGGTAGGTAGGTAGGTAGGTAGGTAGGTAGGCGAGGTCCAACATGGTCGCCAGCGTCATCAAAGATACTCCTATATGCATGTATGCATGTATGCATGTATGTAGCAGGCGGTCCGTCTACAGAAGGTGATAGCTAGACAGATAGATAGGTAGGTAAGTAGGCAGGTAGATAGGTAGGTACGTAGGTAGGTAGGTAGGTAGATAGGTAGATAGATAACTAGATAGATAGATACGTGCACACAATCAACACAGCTAGGCAAGGTAGGTAGGTAGGTAGGTTGGTAGGTAGGTAGGTAGGTAGGGGTAGAGGTACGTAAGTGGGTAGGTAGGTAGGGAGGTAGGTAGGTAGGTAGGTAGGTTGGTAGGTAGGTAGGTAGGTAGATAGATAACTAGATAGATAGATACGTATTCTGATGAAATCAACACAGCTAGGCAAGGTAGGTAGGTAGGGGTAGAGGTACGTAAGTGGGTAGGTAGGTAGATAGATAACTAGATAGATAGATACGTGCACACAATCAACACAGCTAGGCAAGGTAGGTAGGTAGGTAGGTAGGTAGGTAGGTAGGTAGGTACGTAAGTGGGTAGGTAGGAGGGTAGGTAGGTAGGAAGGTAGGTAGGAAGGTAGGTAGGTAGATAGATAACTAGATAGATAGATACG
>WBZZ01002913.1:177500-180000 GCA_019918135.1 Paulinella micropora
AGTAAGTAAGCAAGGAAGTAAGTAAGTAAGAATGCATGCATGTATGAATGTATGCATGTATATACATGTGTGTATGTTTGTATACTGCTAGGTACTCGCGAAGGGGCCCAAGAAGATGTTGCCGAGCAAGAAGCGCGACGTATCATACAAAGCGTCTTTGAAGCGCTGGCGAAGGTCGGGAAAGCTGGCCGGCTCAAACCTAGGTAGATCGAGTAGGTTGGTGAGTAGGCTAAGTTAGGTAGGTAGGTAGGTAGGTAGGTAGGTAGGTAGGTAGGCAGGTAGATAGATAACGCACCCTCGTCGGAATAAATCATGGGTTGTGTGAAGCAGGATGAGTTGGGAGCTCATTTTGACAGGGCGGCTAGCCCCAGACTCGATGTTGATGCTGATATAATTTTTTTGGAATTCGCGCAAATATTTGCATTAGGGGAGTGTCCTGAATGCGAAAATTCCTTGTTTTTTTAGGTAGATCGGCACACTTGGCGGGCTCAATCCTGTCCAGCGCAGGGTCGAGTTTCATTCGGGACAGAACAGAGAGATACATAGGTAGGTAGGTAGGTAGGTAGGTAGGTAGGTAGGTAGCGAGGGTGGGATGGTTTGGTTGGTAGGTAGGTAGGCAGGGAGGGAGGGAGGGAGGGATGGTGGTTGGTAGGTAGGTAGGTAGGTAGGTAGGAAGGGAGGGAGGGAGGGAGGGATGGTTGGTAGGTAGGTAGGTAGGGAGGGAGGGAGGGTTGGTTGGTAGATAGGTAGGTAATGATCGTGGAGCTGTCCGGCTTGACGCTGCGTTTCATTCGGGACAGAACAGACAGATAGAGAGGTAGGTCGCTAGATAGATAGGTGGGTAGGTAGGTAGGTAGGTCGGTCGATGGACAGGTAGGTAGGTAGGTAGGTCGTTAGGTAAGGTTAGGTAGGCGACCTGTCCAGCTCCGGGTCTAGATTCATTCGGGACAGCACAGACTTCACCAACAGGCCCGACATGTAGCCCTGACGTACGTACATAATACACACACAAACACACATACACATATATATACATATATAAAAAAATATATATATAATTATATATATATATATACATATGTATATATATGTATATATATATGTATATATATATATATATATATATATAGACATGCACATACACATACATAGACAAGGCGACATAGCCAGAGTAAGAGGAGTAAGACGGCAAGGGAAAATGCGGAAAGTTTCCCGGAAACTCACCGCTGATTCCGTGGATTTTTTATCACCGCTAATTCCGTGGATTTTTCGGTGTCATCGTCTTCCCACCTTAACTTGTGGATTTTCTATAACTAATTATTTGTTCTTCTACCTCCATGGCGGCGTAAGACGGGCGACACGAAGGACAGGACGCCTGTAAGTCATTGAGAAAGTCCAAGACCAGAGGATTGTCCTCGAACGGGTTCGGGACCACCTGTATTGCATGTATGCAACGTATGTTTTGCTCAATAGATATGTGAAGAAAGCTAGCATGGATAGGATCGCGGGAAATTGTGCGCATTTTACGGCAGCATTCCCGAGACAGACAGACAGACAGATAGATAGATAGATAGATAGATAGATAGATAGATAGATCCCGGCATTTTGTCCACAATGTATGACCACTCGCGAGACACCTACCTGCGTAACGAACACGTGCAGCAGGGCCTCTGGATCTGCCTGCAGCAGCTCCGACGCGAACACCTACACATGGATAGAGAGATAGATAGATAGATAGATAGATAGATAGGTGGATAGGTAGATAGGTAGATAGATAGGTAGGTAGGTAGGTAGGTAGGTAGGTAGATAGATAGATGAGATGTCGCAAAGGAATGTAGTCCTTGCAAAGGAACGCAGTTTCACATCAAACAATAATTTGTGTACTGTGCATGTGTCCGGGATGGGAATCACGGGTAGACTGTGTTCTGGAAAAAGAAGAGGAGGAAGGACGTTGAAGAAAAAGGCAATCTAGGAATGGAGAGTGGGAGGATAAGGAAGAAGAGAAAGAAAAGGAAGCCGTTAGTCCAAGTGTTTTGAGCACCGTAAGCTTGCGCAAGCTACAATGATGACATTGTGTAAAGGCCTAAACCCCCGAAGGGACCTAGCCCGGGCTATGCAACACTGGACGGCTATGACGGAATGCAGGATGAGAGATAAGGGGAGGATGAGAGGGAGGGCGGATTGGAGTTCTTCTTTAATGTCTTTCCATACGCTTGGTGTTGATGGCAAAATCAGGTGCTTTCTTATTTCGATTGGTTCTTTCGGGGCACTTCTTGGACGAAATGAGAGTATGTCTCGGCGTCAACACTGTGGGTGGAATCCGGGTTGACAATGCAGATAGATAGATAGATAGATAGATAGATACATAATACAGTAACTTGCTACTTCCTTCTCTTTTTCAAGGGAAAGAACATCTTATTTTTCTTCCAAAAGTCAGTGTATAAAAGTTTGACTTTGTATTGTTTGAAGAACTTTGAGAACGAGAACACTGTGAATCTTA
>WBZZ01002913.1:195000-197500 GCA_019918135.1 Paulinella micropora
ATAGATAGATAGATAGATGAGATGTCGCAAAAGGAATGTAGTCCTTGCAAAGGAACGTAGTTTCACATCAAACAGAAATTTGTGTACTGTGCATGTGTCCGGGATGGGAATCACGGGTAGACTGTTAGATAGATAGATAGATAGATAGATGGATAGATAGATAGATAGATAGATAGATAGATAGCTGAATAGATAGATACCTGTAGCTCTGCCTTGTATGCAATAGTACCAGTGAAGGAAATTGCAATGAAAGTCAACAGACCCGCTTGCACCTACGCACACACACAACATACATTACTACCCACTGCCTTTCTGTCCTATCCACTGCCCGACTGCTGCCTTTCTGTCCTTCCCACTGCCTGGTTCCTGCCTAGCCATCACTGCCTGACTGCTGCCTTTATGTCCCTGTCCATGGCCTGGTGACTGCCTTACTTTGTCATGCCAGCGACTGCCGGCTTTCGAGGCCAGATACACGAACTTGGCTGTTGGCTTGGCGGCACCCACCATCACCACCGCATCGGGGATCAGTTCAGTAGCCTACGAAAAAAGGAAACTTTAAGTGAATATGACAGGTAAGACGGGAGGCGAAAGCATAGCGAAATTTTCTCGGTATTTGCGGTGACTTCCCAGAAACTTACCGCGTTTCTCTTCCTAATTATTTATGTCCACCGTATCGCAAAAAAAAAGACATTTGGACCAGACCCGAACAGCGTGGTCACGTGACTGGTGAAAAGTGACCATGGCCACGCAAAAAGTTGGGAAGGTCACATGTCCGTTGCCACGTGGTCACCATTGTGCCAGCCATGGCCTGGAAAAATTCAACGGATAGCACAAATGGCACAGTGCTTCACAGTCAAGTGACCACCCTACTCGGATCGGGTCCAAACGTCTTATTTCTCAAAAATTTTCCGGTGGTGGAAACAATTAATACGTAAGACGGGAGGCGAAGGCAGAGAACTTTTCGCGGTATCTGCGGTGATTTCCCGGAAACTTACCACGTTTTCCCTTCCCGTCTGAAATGCTGGCTTGTGTACCAGGTAGCAATAGGACAGACAGGCAGTAGTCAGGTAGTGGAGAGGACACACAGGCAGTAGTCAGGCAGTGGATGGGACACACAGGCAGTAGTCAGGCAAAGCAGTGGACATCAAGGCAGTAGCCAGGCAGTACAATGGACATAAAGGCAGTAGTCAGGCAGCGAAGGGACACAAGGGGTAGTCAGGCAGCGCAGGAGACACAAAGGCAGTAGCCAGGCACTAGATAGGACACAAAGGCTAGTCAGGCAGCGCAGGGGTTAAAAGCAGTAGTCAGGCAGCGCAGGGACACAAAGGCAGTAGTCAGGCAGCGCAGTAGACATAAAGGCAGTAGCCAGGCAGCGCAGGGGACACAAAGGCAGTAGTCAGGCACTAGATAGGACACAAAGGCAGCAGGCAGCGAAGGGGACACAAAGGCAGTAGTCAGGCAGCGAAGGGACACAAAGGGAGTAGCCAGGCAGCGCAATGGACATAAAGGCAGTAGTCAGGCAGCGCAATGGACATAAAGGCAGTAGTCAGGCAGCGCAAGGGACACAAAGGCAGTAGTCAGGCACTAGATAGGACACAAAGGCAGTAGTCAGGTAACGCAGGGGACACAAAGGCAGTAGTCAGACACTGGATAGGAAATAAAGGCAGTAGCCAGGCAGCGCAGGGGACACAAGGCAGTAGTCAGGCAGCGAAGGGACACAAATGCAGTAGTCAAGCAGCGTAGTGGACATAAAGGGTAGTCAGGCAGCGCAGGGGACACAAAGGCAGTAGCCATGCAGCGCAGGGACACAAAGGCAGTGGCCAGGCAGCGCAGGGGACACAAAGGCAGTAGCCAGTGCCTGGATATGACACAAAGGCAGTAGCCAGGCAGCGCAGGGGACACAAAGGCAGTAGCCAGGCACTGGATAGGACACAAAGGCAGTAGTCAGGCAGCGCAGGGGACACAGAGGCAGTAGCCAGGCACTGGATAGGACATATTAAGGCAGGAGTTTCCGGGGCAATGCCTGAAGGTCGGCTACTGCTTGTTCCACGTTCAGCGTGTTTCTTTGATAGCTGCCAGAGCTGTAGATCGACAGACCACGCTTGGCCAGGGCCAGCTAGATAGATAGATAGATATGTGTAGTATGAGCTAATATTACAGGCTGTGATATTTAGATAGATATACGTGTAATATAATGAAGTATTACATAATAATGATAATGATAATGATAATAATAATAATAATAATAATAATAATAATGATAATGATGATGATGATGATGATGATTGATGATGATGATGATAATAATAATAATAATAATAATAATAATAATAATAATAATAATAATAATAACAATAACAATAATAATAATAATAATAATAATAATAATAAATAACAATAATAATAATAATAATAATAATATTATTATTATTATTATTATTATTATTATTATTATCACTATTATCACTATTATCATTATTATTATTATTATCATTATTAT
>WBZZ01002914.1:25000-27500 GCA_019918135.1 Paulinella micropora
GCTGCTGCTAGGCTTGGCCGAGGTCAACTGCGCTATGAGCGACTGCTGTTGGCCTGGCGGCAGTTGCAGCAACAATTGCAACAAGTTCTGTGCATCTAGCAGCGTGCTGGTACTAGCAGCGCCAGCGCTTGCGTTTAAACTTTGACTTAAGCTTTGGCTTGAAGTATGGCTTGAGCTTAGGCTTGACGTGTGGCTGATTTGGCTGATTTGGCTAAAATTTTGGTTTGGGGCGCACAGTTGAGGCTCGTGCTCAACCGCTGGCAGGGAGAGTCGGTTATCTTGCTCAATTGCTGACAGGGAGAGCCTGTTATCTTGCGTGATCAAGCTAGACTTTTCTGCCAAATCATGGCCATAAGCCTTGCTGCTGGGGCTTGGGCTTGTGCTTGCCGCGCCATGGATAGACGAGATAGTAGAAGACTGGTTGGGGATTGAGTATGGGCTAGTCAGGGCAGAAGACGGGCTAGGAAAACTGCCTAGATAGATAGATAGATAGATAGATAGATAGATAGATAGATAGATAGATAGATAGATAGATAGATAGATAGATAGATAGATGGATAGCTGCAGGGAACTGCTCGAGCCACCTGCAGAATAGTTAGATAGATATGGTTTGATAGATGGCAGATAGATGGATAGATAGATAGATAGATAGATAGATAGATAGATAGGTAGATAGGTAGATAGATAGGTAGATAGATAGGTAGGTAGGTAGGTAGGTAGATAGATAGATAGATAGATAGATAGATAGAAAGATAGATAGATAGATAGATAGATAGATAGATAGATAGATAGATGAGATGTCGCAAAGGAATGTAGTCCTTGCAAAGGAACGCAGTTTCACATCAAACAGTAATTTGTGTACTGTGCATATGTCCGGGATGGGAATCACGGGTAGACTGTGTTCTGGAAAAAAGAAGAGGAGGACGTTGAAGAAAAAGGCAATCTAGGAATGGAGAGTGGGGAGGATAAGGAAGAAGGGAAAGAAAAGGAAGCCGTTAGTCCAAGTGTTTTGAGCACCGTAAGCTTGCGCAAGCTACAATGATGACATTGTATAAGGCCAGTTTTTGTTGTCGGTTTTGCGTGAGTTCTGTTTGGAGCCGGGTTACGTGGCGGTTTTTGCGCTCATGAGTTTGTTCTTGTGTTTTTGTTTGAGGTACCCGTTGTGATATGAAGTCGTAGAGATATCTTTCAAATTTCGCTACTGCTTCGTCACACGACAAGCGTTTGATGAGAGAGGAGGGGAGGATGAGAGGGTGTGCGGATTGGAGTTCTTCTTCAATGCCTTTCCATTCGCTTGGTGTTGATGGCAATACCAGGCGTTTTCTTCTTTCGGTTGGTTCTTTCTGGGCACTTCTTGTCCGATGGACGAAATGGGAGTATGTCTCGGCGTCAACACAGTGGGTGGAATCCAGGTTGATAATGCCGGGTCGCGACTTGTAGTCCGGATGGACGTGCGCTTTTGGACTCTTCTTTTCGAGGAGGCCC
Source organism: Paulinella micropora (assembly GCA_019918135.1). Classification (NCBI taxonomy): domain Eukaryota; phylum Cercozoa; class Imbricatea; order Euglyphida; family Paulinellidae; genus Paulinella; species Paulinella micropora. The sequence goes on from WBZZ01002914.1 coordinate 26,486, forward strand.
GAAAGATCTTCGTAAGGGTGAACATGAGCAAAATCTTCTCCAAGGGGTTCAGGCGGTGCAGAGCACGCACTGGGAGGGTGACGGCGGCCACTCCGGAAGGAATAGCGGTGCGTCGGTAAGTTTTCGCATGTAGTTTTTGTGACTTACGGCTTAACGTAGGGGAAGCAAGCCTCTTTGTGTAAGCCAGGGTTGTCAGCCCAAGAAAAAAAAGGAGAAAGGTTTGGTTGCCGCGCTTTATCAGATAGATAGATAGATTGATAGATAGATAGATAGATGGATAGATGGATAGATAGATAGATGGATAGATAGATAGATGGATAGATAGATGGATAGATGGATGGATAGATAGATAGATAGATAGATAGATAGATAGATAGATAGATAGATAAATAGATGAGATGTCGCAAAGGAATGTAGTCCTTGCAAAGGAACGCAGTTTCACATCAAACAATAATTTGTGTACTGTGCATGTGTCCGGGATGGGAATCACGGGTAGACTGTGTTCTGGAAAAAGAAGAGGAAGGACGTTGAAGAAAAAGGCAATCTAGGAATGGAGAGTGGGAGGATAAGGAAGAAGAGAAAGAAAAGGAAGCCGTTAGTCCAAGTGTTTTGAGCACCGTAAGCTTGCGCAAGCTACAATGATGACATTGTATGAGGCCTAAGCCCGGGCTATGCAACACTGGACGGCTATGGATAAAAAGATAGATAGATAGATAGATAGATAGATAGATAGATAGATAGATAGATAGATAGATAGATAGATGAATAGATAGATATGTAGGTAGGTAGGTAGGTAGGTAGGTAGGTAGATAGATAGATAGATAGATAGATAGATAGATAGATAGACGGATAGATGGATAGATAGATAGATAGATAGATAGATAGATAGATAGAGATAGATAGATGGATAGATATATTAGATTGATAGGATAGATAGATAGATAGATAGATAGATAGATAGATAGGTAGATAGGTAGATAGGTACGTAGGTAGGTAGGTACGTAGGTAGGTAGGT
>WBZZ01002914.1:45000-47500 GCA_019918135.1 Paulinella micropora
TGTGTGTGTATGTGTGTGTCAGTATCGACATAGTGTTTATGGGTGATGGATACACGGCCACCCAACACGGTTGTTCTATCTACCTATCTATCTATCTCTGTCTGTCTATCTATCTGTCTATCTATCTGTCTATCTATCTATCTATCTATCTATTTATCTTTTTACAGTCTACCCGTGATTCCCATCCCGGATACATGCACAGTACACAAATTCCTGTTTGATGTGAAACTGCGTTCCTTTGCAAGGACTACATTCCTTTTGCGATATCTCTTCTGTCTCTATCTATCTATCTATCTATCTATCTATCTATCTATCTATCTATCTATCTATCTATCCATCTATCTGCGTAACGGGTGCGACAGAGCCACCCCGGGCCAGATTTCTCTGTATTGTATTGTATTGTATTGTATTGTCTTGTCTTGTCTTGTCTTGTCTTGTCTTGTCTTGTCTTGTCTTGTATTGTCTTGTATTGTCTTGTCTTGTCTTGTCTTGTATTGTCTTGTCTTGTATTGTCTTGTATTGTCTTGTCTTGTATTGTATTGTATTGTATTGTCTTGTCTTGTCTTGTCTTGTCTTGTCTTGTCTTGTCTTCTTGTCTTGTCTTGTCTTGTCTTGTCTTGTATTGTATTGTATTGTATTGCATTGTATTGTATTGTATTGTATTGTATTGTATTTTATTTTATTGTATTGTATTGTATTGCATTGTATTGTATTTTATTGTATTGTATTGTATTGTCTTGTCTCGTCTTGTCTTGCATGGTCTTGTCTTGTCTTGTCTTGTCTTGTCTTGTCTTGTATTGTCTTGTATTGTCTTGTATTGTCTTGTATTGTCTTGTATTGTATTGTCTTGTGTTGTATTGTCTTGTATTGTATTGTCTTGTATTGTATTGTATTGTATTGTATTCTCTTGTATTCTCTTGTATTGTATTGTATTGTATTGTATTGTATTGTTATTGTATTGTATTGTATTGTCTTGTATTGTCTTGTATTGTCTTGTATTGTCTTGTATTGTATTGTGTTGTCTTGTCTTGTATTGTCTTGTCTTGTCTTATCTTGTCATATTATTATTATTATTATTATTATTATTATTATTATTATTATTATTATTATTATTATTATTATTATTATTGGATATGCCATTAGCTGCATCAGTACGCCTCAGATATAGTAAATCTGCCTTGGAGTGTTGACTGTGACATATTTGAGGGAAATCCCGATGAAAAAACCTAGTCACACTTGCTAAACAGAGTTCCAGCCCAATGGCCTCAAAGCGTTAAACTGTGACGCCAACTCATAACCCTTTGGTGGTAGATGCTGGGGAGGAGGGTCGTTGCGCGCGTAAAAGATCTTAAACTCCGCATATGCTGGTTGATAGCCCAGGACCCAGCAGACACCAGATTGTTATGGGTGGGGTTTCGAGGCAGCTCTAGCAACCGCGCTTGGTGTATGCACTTGCACATTCGGTGACGTCTTGCAAGAGGTTGCTGGGACTGCGGAATAACCTCGGCTTAGTGCAGTCTTGCCCTCAGGAGCTCCATCGGTGGCCCCGATCATCAGGCGAGAGACTGACACGGGGGGGTGGAGGACCTCGAACAAGGGTATTGGAGGCTTATGTCCGTTGAGGATATGCCATTAGCTGCATCAGTACGCCTCAGATATAGTATTATTATTATTATTATTATTATTATTATTATTATTATTATTATTATTATTATTATTATTATTATTATTATTATTATTACTATTATTATTACTATTATTATTATTATTATTATTATTATTATTAAATGGAGGCACATGTCCAGGATCTGGATCTGATGCTATAGTCTGAGGAAGCCTATTATTATTATAAATTATTATTATTATTATTATTATTATTATTTTTATTATTCTTATTATTATTCTTATTATTCTTATTATTCCTATTATTCTTATTATTCTTATTATTATTCTTCTTCTTATTATTATTATTCCTATTATTACTATTATTATTATTATTATTATTATTATTATTATTATTATTATTATTATTATTATTATTATTATTATTATTATTATTATTATTATTGATGGAGGCGCATGTGCAGATTTGCATCAGCGATTGACAGAGAAGCACTATTATTATTATTATTATTATTATTATTATTATTATTATTATTATTATTATTATTATTATTATTATTATTATTATTAGGGAGTACAAGGCCATTGGTCCTTTTCAATTGGCTGATTGGTATAAAGCTCCTAGAGTAATGTTCTATGCCGTCACTTCCTTTATTCCACCGATTGGTGTGGAGACTTTCCTTATGAAATCGAGGACTGGATGCACATGGCCTTTTGGCTCAGCAATTGGCAGGAGATACATTATTATTATTATTATTATTATTATTATTATTATTATTATTATTATTATTTTGTTGCTATTATTATTACTTAATTATTGCTCTTATTATTATTATTATTATTATTATTATTATTATTATTATTATTATTATTATTA
>WBZZ01002915.1:0-20000 GCA_019918135.1 Paulinella micropora
GAAGCTCTGCCTGTGTGGTTCCGCTTGCAGGTGGTGAAGCACCCCGCGTTGCAAGTAAGATACAGTCCCACAGCTCCTCGCTGCGTGGTTTTCGTCCGGACCGAGGGGGAAACAATGACTACGTGGCTGGCTCACACTCGGCTCGCGCCGACTGCCATCGAGCGGCTCGATCTGGCGGTCGCCGCCTCCTACTTCTGGTTGCTCCCGGGGGCACTGTCTCAGTTGGGCTCGCAGTGGCGGCTGGCCTTCCTGCTGGGCCTGTCCCTAGACTACGGCCTGGTGGTGTCCGAGCAGGAGTTTGAGCGTTGCGTCCAGTGGCTGCGGGCACGGGCTACCGACACAGCGTCCTGGCGCACCCTCTTACAGGCACGTAGCGACCACTATGTGAAATACAGTCTGCTGCACCGTTCAGCCCAGGGGGTCTGCTGCTATTACTCTTAGCTGGCCAGCACGGTGACCCGAACCTGTTGCGGCTGGTCCAAGGCGGCAGGCCTTACCCACGCGGCCAGACACAGGCCCAAGTCACGGAGCACGTGACCACCGCTGTGAGATCCTGCGTGGAGGACGTCCAGATGTTGCGCGATGCATGTCTCCATCTGTGCCAGTGCATGTGTAGAGGCGCCAGTGAGCCACACCCCCCCCCCCCCCCCACCTGTCTCCCCGAAGAGCGTTTTCTAGGCGCCGCCTGCGAGGCAGGCGACGCCGGCGCCAGCGACGTTGCAGGCGCCAGCGACGCCGCCGGTGGGGCACGCGCGCTATTTCTCCGCGGTTGGTAAGAAGCGGGATCTCTGTTGATCAGAGCGACGTTCGAGCCACACACATGTACACACACACACACACAAACAAACAAACACACACACACACAACACACACACACACACATACACTCACACACATATGCATGTACACACAGTACTAGTGATTCGATGCACACATGCATGTGCACACACACACACACAAGATCTCACACGCACACGTGCACACACACACACACACATCTAGCACATGTACGTATACACACACACCCTGCATGCATATGCGCATGCAACACATCTAGACACGTGCACACAACTACTATAGGTATTACTATAACACAGTTATCTTTTTATATAAAATAAGGCTATTTTCATATAAATTCGTCTTACTATTAATTTCAATAAAAATATACATAATTTTATCCAAATTCAATACAAGCATTCTTAATCAATAAATAGTCCATATATGAATTTCTCTCAAACTCTAAAAAAAAAGATAACTCATCTATCTTTTGCCAAATCAACACGAAGAGACATCAAAACCAGTCTCTTGGTTTTTACTGCTGTGCTAGACTTAGTTATCTTTTTTTGAAAAAATGAAAGTCCTCTCCTGTTGCGAGTTTGATTAATTAATTTTTTTCATAAATTTTTTTACCACTCTATATAGACCAATGACCACCCTCACCAGATTATGTGAGAAGTTTGAGAAACTCTCTATTGAAAATAAAAAAGAAACATTTTCTATTACCGATGTTAAAAAGATAATTACTGACGAAATCCAAATGATTGAAAATGCACGGGCAGGCAAGCCAAAGGATATTTTTCCATTCGGTAAGTATAAAGGTAAGAAAATTCAAGATGTTGCAACTATTGATAAGCCATATCTTGAATGGGTCATGAAACAGCCGTGGTTTGAAAAATTTACAGACATTAAAAGTGAAGTAAAAAAATATTTATAATAAAATAAAATTAAATCTTTATATATAAGATGGCCGACCTAAGCACCAAACAAGACTACTTGAATGAAATTGAAAAATGGAACCTTGATGTTTCTATTAAAAAGCCGACAATTAAATGGACTAAGCCTGACATTGTATCTTTCTATGAGCAATACAAGCCGAGGGACGACAATGTGAAAGTAGTTATTCCATTGGAGACCATAACGGACAAAGAAGAAAGCACTCCTTTTAAGGCGAGTGATTTAAAAGAGACAGGTATCACAGAATTAGAGGCTAATGTAGGAGAAGAGATAGCGTCGGCTACATCCGTAGGTGATAAAGAGACTGCTATAGAGTGTACAGAAGAAGGATGTATATTAAGGAAAGCGAGCGATGTTATTCGTGTTGTAAAAGAAAGATACAACAAAAAAATAAAGTAATTGATATTTTATTCACCCGCTACGCGGTTTCATAAAACATCGTTTTTTTTAAACTTTACATTTCACGATGTTTGTTGAAGACGTAGTCTGAAACAAATATCTATTGGTCCTCTATAAAGTTAGCAATAACATTATATTACCATTTCCACCTGCCGTCACAGCCTTTTGTGTGAATGTCAAAACATCGTTCGGTGTTAATTGAATATCGTAGGTTCTTAGATTAATTTGTTGAGTTGAGGCAGCATTAACATAAATCTTAAAAATTGTTGTTCCGTTTGCGATAGCGGTTGCTTTTGTGTCTGTATCTACAATTGAAGTTTTGGCATCAACATCAGCAAAACCAGCCCCTGTCAGTGTTCCGTTCAATACCATTCTGACGACATTAGCCTTAGTATCTTCATTAGTAATACTTATCAACGAAGGAAAGACATTTGAATTGTTGGTTAGGCTATTATTGAATAGTGCTTTATTCCTGATACTTAAAATGGGGCTTTCAGTTATATTACCTGCTTCACTACCTTCCGCCGTATTTGTAATACTTGTATTAATAGTGTTGGTGCCTTCAACAAACAAACTACAACTGGCTGTCTTCAGTCTTTGTATTCTAACTCCAACATTATTATTAATAATTCGTGCTGAAAATGGTAATGTAGTATTTCGCAGACTGACACCTGTGTTGGCATTCGCATACTTAATCGTATGGACTAACTGAAATTCACCTGTCTTCGGATTTTCAATAGAAAACTTAATAGCACCAAAGCCTAAGTATTGAAATTGAATTTGAAATACATTTCCCTTTGTCCAGTCTAATACAGGCATATCTCCTGTTCCGTCGTACAGGTCATCCCAGTACGCTTGATAAAATGCGTTTGGGATTTCTCCTATACAATGTAGAATAATCATTCCTTCATCTCTAGTTTTGTAAAAGTAGAAACCATTAGATAAATCGTTATCTCCGATACCTATCCACGAATAATAATCTTCGGTTTCGTCTGTTGTCCATAAAGCAGTGAAGCGGGCTACAACACCCATACCAGTGCGATGTTTTATTTTTCTTTTGCTTACCATACTAGCATCAGCGGTAGCATTAGCAGTCGTTTTTAATTCCACCATATTATTCAGAAATGAAACACTCGCATTTGTCTGAGTTAATGTCCATATACGTGTATTAATGGTATATGGAAAGATTTCCTGTAATACTGGTGTTAAGGAACTGGTTAGTGTTTCACCAAAAGCAGTCTTCATATGATTAGTTTCAATGTGCCCGTCATATCCAACTTTGACATTTATAAATTTTTCGTCTGGATTTTGTGCGATTAAATTTCTCTGGTGAGACATCTCTTGTATATAAACAAAAAAATATTTTTTATTTTCTTTTTAGTTTTTACGAAGTTAATAAATGTCATCTACGACATAATGATTTCAATTCCCTTAACAACAATAGTCCTCTGAAAAATAGCATAAGTATAATAATTCAATTGGACTGCTCCCTCCGCACTCCATTCATATCGCCGTTCAGTGTCCAAGGACAGACCAGCCACTTCATAACCCTCTTCTTCTCTCTTGTCATAAAGTGGGCGGTTGTGATCCCAGAAATCAACGTGAAACCAGTTATATTTATACACGTTAGAGTTCAAAATAGCAGAACCCTTTACCTTTTCCTTCAAAAGCATATAATCCTCATCGCGGGAGCAAGTGATATCAAACTGCTGAATTCTATTACTATCCAAAGTAGTGTAATAAGAAGTAATCTTAGCCTGCGCTCGGTTATCGCAATCAAATGCGGTGTTTGAAGTTTCGGTATTATTAAACCCGCTAGTGTAAATTCGGCGAATTCTCTCACCCTGCGAGCGGTTCATCTTCAAAACAAAGGACTGAGTTCCCGCCGCGAGATTAGTTTTCCAAGAGATAGGGTATTCAGTCTTGAACGAAAAGCCTTCACCCGCAATCTTTTGTGGAACACCCAAGATAACATTCGGGTCGGTTTCAACAGCGAGAAATAAGTTAAGGTTGCTAACCTCTGCGGGTGCTGCAATGGCGGTCGCTCCTGCTGCAACACTAAGGGCATCAGTTCCATAAAATACGGTTTTCTGTGTTCCCTCCCACACAATCCTCAAATCAAGAATTTCATTAAAACCGATAGTCTTATCAATTTCAAAAATGGTTCCAAAAAGCATACCGAGAGGAATAGACACATTGATAACGGGAGTTTCGGTGTTATCGGCTCCACCTTCAAAATACTTCGCCTCTTCATAAGAGACATTTACAACAGATGCAACACCAGTTCCGTTAGCGATGAGCAAATCATTATTACGACGAGCATTGATAGATGGAGGAGAAATTGCTCCTGCGATAGCATTACCATAAACATTCAATGTCGCCCGAAGATGAGCATCGGTATACTACCCGCTACAGTCGCAGCACTTGCTTGTTGGCCCGCATACACGTTAGCATTAAAGGCGGTTGTAGCACGATTATCAACATTACACTTTTGAAGCATAGCCCCATAACCAGACCCAGCCCCGTGGTTATCCAAAGCCATAAATCTATCATAAGAAATCTCAGGCTTCCAAATCATCTTAGTGTAATTGCCCACGTGTTGAAGATTACACAGATACTGACCGCTTCGGCTTCGTAGTTCAATCGTCTTAATCATTGGCAAGCAGTCCATAGGAATTCGGTTGTATCTTCCACCAGCACCACCCCGAGTAGCTGTGTATGTAAATCGCAACACAGACCTCGCAAGGTTCAAAGGACGAGTTGGAATTTCAAAAGTTGATTCAATTCCCCCCACGGTGGTAATCGGCACAACCGCAAGACTTTCGCGGGCAGTAAGTTTGTTAAGTGAATACTTACCGCGGATAAGTTCGCTTTGGCTGTGAGTAAGTTCTCCTCCATATTGGACAGGCATTTTGTTTTGTTTTTGAAGTAGTGTAAATTAACTAATTCACCAGAATATATTTATAGAAAAAAAATAATTAATTCTTTTAAAATAATTATCTAGCCTTTAACAAATTGAAAAATGAATTAAATAAACTAAAATAATTAGTTTCACGATAAACCAATAAAGTCATAACGATACCTAAATCATTAAGGTTTATTGCTTGGTCGTTTTCGTCCGTCAAGTAAAACCTGAATACATTGTTTGAATTAGCGGACAATGTTTTACCATACTCAGACCCGCTTCCATCATAAATGACAGAACCAAAAGGAATTTCGTTGGCTGTGTATAATTCTTGTAGCACATGATTGTCTCCTTCATTCACCAAATCAGATTGAAGATACAGAGTTTTTTCACCAGTTAAAATTATTACATTTGGAGATTTAATAAAATCATTAGCAAAGAAATATGTTGAATTTCTATCAAAACCCATTACCTCGTGAATGCGGGTATCAGCATCAAATATAAACCGTGGTTGAATACCTCCGTTATTTGAAACACTGAATGTTAATTTGCCATCCTCCGCTTCCGTGTTTGTATTGTTGCTTGAGACTACATAAGTATAATCATTCGGACTTTCTGCCGTCAGTATCTCAGATAGTTTATTTTTTAAGTTGTTCATTGTGTAGTTTCCTTCAGGTATCGTAATTAAAGCCTCATATCCGTCTTCGGATAATGTAAAAGTATTATATGGTGAAGCCACAGAGTAATACGATTTCGGCACATAAATATGAAGAATTTTGCAGTGAGTTGGATTGTCTAACCCCTTCATATTGATTTCGTGTGTAAAGTCGCTGTCTGTCCCCGTTATTCGGTTTTTGCTATTTATGTAATAGATACCAGAACTTCTCCCACCCTTGTACTCCATCGTAGGTGCTTTTTATAAAAACCACCTACAACCTCAAAAATCTATATATTAGAAAATATCAAATGTATGTATCAAAATTACCATAACCATTCTGTGCTTTTAATTTTTCCGCTTCGTCTTCTTTTAAGTCTGTATAACCGCTGGCAAATTTAAATTTAATATCTTTCGCTCGCTCCATTAAAAACCTCATAGCAAACCATCCGCATGTGTCGCTCGTATCACTCTGCTCTTTTACTTGATTAACTTTCATTAACAAATAACTATCGGGGTGGCTTTTATCAATTAGTTGTTTCATTTGTTGTTGAAAGTCTTCAGTCGGTTGATATTCAGCCAAAGGGTCATACACTTCAACACTCCTGTCTTTATCTAGACTTATCCATATTGCCATCCAGTGCTGTCCTTTTTTGTTGCTCGGGTCTGTATTCATAATAAATCCGTATCGCTTTCTGCTTCCGGGCTTCAACTTATAGATTTCATCACTGGCTATTGCTCCGAGATACCATCCATATTTTTTCATTATGTTGTCTATTTCATAAGTCATTAGTCCCCGCCCCTCACCCTGTTGTTCGTCTGGCGGTGGCTCTGGCTGTGTTTTGTCTGGCTCAGGTTGCTGTGGCTGTGGCTCTGGCTCTGGTTGCTGTGGTTGTGTCTCTAATGGTTGTGGTAGCGGTGTCTCCGCTACACTCGGGGGTAGCGGTTGGGGCATACCTTCATCAACATTTAAATCATTTGAAACTTGTTTATCAACATTTGGGTATATCGTCATTTTGTTCGTTAGAGTATTTACAAAGTCCTTTTTATTCATTGTGTGTTTCCAATCTTTGCGGATTAAATATTTTTTTATTTTCGCTATTGAAAATACTTTATCAATTAATTCTTCTAATGTCTTCGCTCCACTACCTTTTTGCACATTAATACCCATATAATCTTCATATCTAGCATAATCCGCTACTTTTCTTTTTACGTTTTCCTTTTCATTTCCAACATCAATATTAAACCTTTTAATCATGTCAATAATCCACTTTGAAGTGTTTTTGTAATTTAATTTTTTATGTCCATCACTATCTAGTCTCTTTTTTAAAGCCTGTGTTAACTCTTTTATAGTAATGTTTGGGTGATAAGTTTTTGAAAATGCAGAGATTAAAAATTGATTAATTTGTAAATGTTCAAAATGCTTACCCTTTTCTTCTGCCTTCTTTTCTTCCTTTTCAAGTTTTTCTTTATATTCTTCTGCTAACTTTTTCTGTTCCTCTAAAGATGTCGCTGTGGCTATAGCCATCTGAATATCTTGACTGGCTTTTTGTAAGTCTTTACGACTCATCCTTTTTATGAACTTATCTGTATATCCTGCTAATTTCAGTGTTTCAATATCTTTCTGCTTTTGCTTTTTTTCTTCCTCATATTGCTCTTTCGTTTTCAATGGTGCTTCATCTCCTAAATTAGGTAATGGCGGTGCTTGTGGTGGTGCTCCAAATGGCGGTGCTTGTTGTGGTGCTCCTACTGGCGGTGCTTGTGGTTGCCCCTGCTGTGGTGGCATAATATATTGATATTGTGGTGGCGGTGGTAATGCTTGTATCCTATTTTTTCTATCTTCTTCATATTTTACATCATCTATAAGTTTTTGCTCCCTTCTTAGTTCTCTGGCTTTTTGTTCTTGTCGTTCCTTGATGTCGGATAGTTGATTGCGGTGTATCCTTGCTAACTCATCCTGCCTTTCCTTAGTATCTGCGTCTACGCGACGCTCTTGCCTCTTCTTTTCTTCTTCAGCATCCGCCTGTGCCTTTTTCTCTTTTTGGTCAATCTCATCAATCTTATTTGTCTAAGTGGTCATTAATGGCGGTTCTAGTATTTTGTTCAATCTCCGACAAACTCTGGACTTTTCTTAAGTCTTCTTTTCGCTTAGGTGTCCGCTTTGCTTTTGGTCTGCTTAAGTATTTCATAAAAAGTTTAACGATTTGAAGTGTGCTCATATCATTTGTTTTCTTACCGAAATTAAGATAATATTTTTTACCCTTCTGGATAATATACGGCTTCCCGCTTTTATTCCTATAAACCCGCGGGGGTCTTACCTTTGCCCTTGATATTTTAGAATTGCGCTTCATGCTGTCGCACTCTCACTATGGATTCAACTTGTTGAATCTATATTGTAAAACATCGATTTTTTATTTTAAGAAAAAATAATGGTCATCGATGTTTTGTGATGACGGCAGTCAGAACAAAATATCAAAAATATCTTTAGAACTTCAAGGCGCCTCGTCCTCTCTGCTTACCATACCCCAGTCTTGATGCTACAGCGCCAACACTACCTGCGTAAGGCACCCCGACACTACTTAATGCTCCCGCAGTCCTTGAGATTAACTTATTACCGCGAAGAAATTTATCAACGGCCATTGCGGTTTTGCCAACTTTTTGCCAGTTGATTTTACCACCTGCTTGTCCCTTGCCTCCTTGCTTCTTCTTGCGACCAGTCTTCTTTTTACCTCCAGCCATGTTGGTGCTTGAGTTAATAGTTCGTTTGCCGATTGTTGGAATGACTTCAACACGAGTTGTTTTAACTACCATAAAAGATAGATGAATATATAATACAGAAAAAATAATTAATTCTAAATTTTTTTTACTTGAGACGAAAGTTAAAATTTTTCTTAACTCATCATCAACACTTGAGACATAAAGAAAATTAAATCGTTCCTTTGTTGCTTCGTGATACTTTTGAAGAAAGTAATCAAAGTCAAAAGATAAGTCTAAGTGTTTATACACGAGTTCCATTTTGTCCTGAGATTGCCCCGGAAAGATTAATAAATAATCTAACTGCTTAATGGCTTCTGGCCGTAGGTCGTTCAAATACTGACTAGACATAATAACCTTTGATTTATAGTGTCTGTTCTTTTTTAACAAATCACTTACGGACTTGTCTCTTAATCCACTCCCTAAATCGTCCAAAACAAAAACAACCTCTGGAGTTATATACTTGCTTGGTCGTTCTTTTGCCTCCGCGGTGCTCTGTTTCTTTTTTTCTTCTTTCCCAAAATAAAGAAATTGTGGCTTCTCTATTTCCTCTTTGTCTTGTTTTACTTCTCCTTCGTGTTGCTCGTCATGTCTGTTCAGTTTGTCTAACTCATAATCAATGACATTTACACCATCTGATTTAAGAAAGGTATATATTGCCATCGGGTTGCCTCTGTTCTTAAAGTGCTTTACCATTGCTTTATAAATGTAGTCCTTGTGTATGGTTGAAGCAATAATGATAATACGGGTTTTTCTGTCTGTTGTCCGTTTCAGTATTTCAAAGAGTGCTGTCGTCTTACCGTTCTTCTTACGGGCAAGTAGAAATATGTTGGCATACGGCTCATTAAACAATTTATAACCCTTTGCTTTTTTGTTTCCATCACCCTTTTGTTTTACTGGCTCCACTTTGACATTATTGATTTTTTCCATTGATATTTTAGAATTGCGCTTTACTGCCCGAAGGGCGTAATCACTCTACGAGATGGTCGTGCTCCGCACTCTCACTTATTCTAAAACATCGTTTTTTTCATTTACAAGAAATTAAATGGTTTTACGATGTTTGTTGAAGACGTTGTAGATTCGACGAAGTCGAATCGGGTCTGAAACAAATATCACCCTAGAAACTCTAGGCATACAACAATTCGGCCCGCTAAATTTCCTGTGTCAATATTTCCGCTGTCAGTTTCAAGGACTTTAAATGTATATTGTCCGTCAGTCCATCCGACAACACCCAAATTATACCCGATATTTGAAATGTTTGCTGAGGTGCTGTCCGCAAATGTTCCAATAATTCCAATTCTATCCATATAAAGAATTCTTGTTTTGGTTTCGGTCTGGTCGTTCATATAGTGGATAAATTTTACATTCATTTTGGTGGGTGTGAATGACATTTGAATATTTTTATTAAATGTTTTGCTTCCTCCAGCAAAATCATTGCTCAGAAAAATAATCCGCTGATATTTATAGTCAGCCATGATGTCCTCTATATTAGTGCTAATAAACTTTTTATTAATTAATATTTCTGCTCGGACTGCCTGCGACTTTTACTCACGGGTCAGTGAGAAAAAAAATTAGAGTTGTGCTTATTGTATTCAGAAAGGAATAGAAACAAAATTTAAATGTGTGTATAAGCCTATGAGTGATTGGTGTGTTAGTTTTGATGAAGCCATTCCTTTAATTTGCTCAAATGATGCTATGTGGTATAAAACTCAAGTATATGAATGTTCATTTCTTTGAAGAAGGTGATGGAAGGCAAATGCCAATCAATAGTGTTAGGATTCCGACATAAGTATTAGCAACCTCACAAGGCAAGTTCTTTTCAGATAGCCTTACGATACAAAGGGTTATAATGGAGATAATGATACCCATTTGAAATAAGTATTTAATAAGTCTGCTGTCAGTTGGTCTGTTTTTTATACAACAACAATTCCAGTTATCTTCCAATTCGTGCTCTACTTTTTTTTCCTCAGTCTTTAGTTCTACTTCAAGAACACGAGACTTTAATTCTGGAGTTAGTTCGCCATCCATATCCATAATAGGTGGGGGTCTATGAAGTCTAGTTGTATTATTGTTTGACATTATCAAGAACGGCCACTCTTATTTCTGCTAGTTGGTTTGCTTGGTCTTGTAGTATATTCATAAGATTTTTATTTTCTTTTTCTAAATTAACTACCTTTTCTGATAATTGTTGAACGGCCTTAATTAACGGGGCTATAAACTCGGAATAACCTATACCATAACCGACATCACCACTATCAATACATTTAACATCTTCTGGATTAACACTCACACCTTTCAATTCACATTCCTTTCTTTGCTTTGGACACGGAACCATAATTGTTTCTTTTATAAAACCACCAAAATCTAGTATATCCATTTCTGCTAGTATTTCTTCTAATTCCTGTGCTATTAAGCCAGTCCTACATTTCTTTTTGTCATCAATCTTACGATAGCAGACTGGATTTAACTTATTAATAAAATCTAAGCCTAAGCATTCCTTTATATCTTCTTTTTTTCTCCTATCAGAATATTGAATTGGATTAGACAATACCCATAATTGTCCATCGCTCGCTCTTAATGACATTAAAGCAGTATTTGAATTATTCTCCCATATGAACCCACTCGTTGAAGAACCATTCACTCTAAATCTAATAGCATAAGAAGTTAATCCTCCACCTCCTCCTGCTGGCGCTGTTCCTCCACTTAATGATTTATTATTCCCAGACTGAGACATATAAATCCCCCAGTTTGGATCGGCAACATCCCATACAAATATTCCTCTCGCATTCGTCCCGTCTGTTTGTCCTTGAATTCCTATTTTCGCTCCATTATTAGTTGTGGTTGTTAGCACCCCAGAATATGTAATTCCCGCATTTGCCGTAATCAATCCTTTTGTCCATAAAGTCCCGTTTAATCCATTCAACGACATCAACAATTGTTCCGCAGAATTCTCCCACACAAAACCCATCGTAGCATCATTAGCCACTCTAAAACGAAAAGCATACGAACTAAAATCATTTCCAGAAACCGCCAATTGCCAAACTTCTAGTGTTTCCACCTCCGCCAGATGCTGCATAAATCCCCCAACTCGTATTAGTCGTATCCCATAAAAATATTCCTTTTGTATTTGTTCCGTCTGTTATTCCCTGAACTCCTATTTTCGCTCCACTGGCATTCGTTGCTGATGTTAGTGTGCCAGTATATGTAATCCCCGCATTTGCCGTTATTAATCCACTCGCCGTTAGTGTCGTCGTTGATATCCCCGCGGTTGAAGTAATTGTCGTTCCTGTTATTGTTCCGCCATTTGTTATATTGTTTGAGTTCATATCTAAGGCACCATAAAACCGCATACCGCCAGCATTGTTAAAACGGACAATGTCAGACGAAGCACTTTTATTGTCCAAAAGTTTTGAAATATAAAGTCCCGCCCCTTTTACATCAGATGCTACATTCGTAAATACATAACCTCGTTGGTTCGCGGTTCCACTTGTAGCGGTATTTAGAGTAAATAAGAAATACTGATAATCTCCTGATGTCTGTGAAAAGAATATATCTCCTCCATTTTGGTTTAATATCCTCGCCCCATTATATGTTATATTTCCTCCATTAGTGATAGTTTGATTATTAAAATCGGCATTGTTCGTTAAAGTTAGATATTTTATCACAGTGCTCGCCCCATTAAATGTTTTGCTTCCTGTTATGGTTTGGTCTGTTGATAGTTTTACATTTTGCCCGTCCAATGTGTCCGCATACCCTTTTGTCGCTCCGTCTGTTGATAATGTCGGAGTTCCAAGGTTGGCTATTTTGCTACTATTACAATCTAGCCCCGAAGCATTTACCCAACCGACTATCGTCCCGTCAATAATGAAACTTATTTTTTTCGCAGAAATTTCAAAGTTGTAATATGTCGCAGTTTTCATATCCAAACTAGCAATTGACCCGATATTACTGGTAGAATTGAAAACGATAAATGTGCCCTTTGTTGTTGAATTGATTGAATTTCCCGTTATTTCAACACCACTGCTATATGTCTTAATTCCTGCTATGGTTTGGTTTCCTGTTAGTTTCACATTTTGCCCGTCTAATGTATCCACATAACTTTTATTTGCTCCGTCCGTTGTTGCTGATGGTGTGGCTAAGTTTGTTATTTTGTTATTATTCAAAGATAGTGTAGTGCCAGTTGCGGTTATAATTAAAGTATTACCCAAATATAACTCAACATACGACCCCGTTATTTGTATCGGATACCAGGCCGCTGTTGCTGTCTTTTGTGCGGCAATCATTCCTATTTTTGTATCAAAGGCTATGCCAATGCCGTCAAAAGTAGTTGGATTGAATGAACCACTTACTTCCAAAGTTGATGTAAATTTTTTATTCCCTGCTATGGTTTGGTCTCCTGTTAGTTTAACCACCGAAGTATCAAGGGTGGAAACATCAACACCATAAACAAGATTAACATTTGTTATGCTTTGACTTTTCATATCAATCCCCGCACTAGCATTTATTATGTTGCTGAATGTTTTGGTTCCTGCTATGGTTTGGTCTCCTGTTATTTTAACCACAGAAGTATCAAGGGCAGAAACATCCACACCATCAACATTACCAACATTTGTAATAGCAAAACCGCCCATATTTAAACTACCCGTCATAGCCGTTGTGCCGTCCTTTGCTGGTTTCGTATCGGTATATGCTTTTGTTGAAGCATCGCCGTCATAGAATGGTGTTGGAAGTCCGCTGATTGCTGTCGTGCTGTTAAAATTTAAAACATTGCCCGTCAATGTTATTCCGCCCCCTGTTGTTGGAGCAAGAAGTATGGAAGAACCAACAATGCTTAGTGGATAGCCCGTTGCTCCACCTACCTCCGACGAATAAATAGAACCCATATTATTGTTGTAATTGAAGAATAACTTACCTGTATTTAATGGATTTGAATCTTTTACACCCAAATAAGTAGTAAATATTTTATTCCCTGTTATAGTCTGGTCTCCTGTTAGTTTTACCACAGAACTATCAAGAGCCGAAACATCAACACCATCAACATTACCGACATTTGCTACATTAAAACCCCCCATATTTAAATCTCCAAACATCATAGCGAGACCATCCAATCTAAGAAAAGGTGAGTTTGTGTTTCTCCATTGCCCTGTGCTATAAATGAGTAGTTGGTTATTGGCGGGTGTGCCTGTTATTGTAACATCACTGTGTGTATCAATTGTTCCATCCGCGGACACTTTATTATTATTATCTTCGTGCTCTGATATCCAAGTATCAACATCTTTGGTATTTAGTAAATTAACTCCCGTTATATTCAAATTACCGCCCATACTAATGTTGCCTGTTTCATCAACATTTATCGGAAATGTTTTATTGACCCAGTTTATTGAGTTATATGTTAGATAACTATTCATTGCGATTGGTGCTGTAATGACTACATCTGTGAGTGTATCAATTGAGCCGATTGTTGTATTTCTCCCTTTACCATCTACATCATTATATGTTAAGTATTGCCCGACCGTTGGAGCGGATATGTTAGTGTCTATCAAATTGTATAGACTGGTTTGGTGCGGATTACTTGTATTGCTTCTGTGTTGAGTTGAGGCTTTGACTTCGTCGTTGTCCCTCACTCGTTGCTCTGTATAGTATAAACGGCTTCCTTCTTTTATGTCTGTAGTTGATTTGGTAGATAATCTTGTGTCAAATCGTAAATCCGTATAGTAGAGGTTCAAAGGGTTTTCATCTTCTGGCACTCTGTCTGTATTCAGACCGACTATGTTTGTATTGGTTAAGTCTAAGTTAAGTATGTTTAGACTATCAACCGCCAACTCATTAAGGCCAAGTAATGATTTATATTGCGACATTATATAATTAAATATTTAATTTTTTTTTGTTAAATTATACTAACAAAAAAATATAACTATCTAGTGTAGTATCAATCATCTGTAATCAATGCCGTCAAAGGAAGCATCAAAGGAAAACTGGAAGAAAGCAGTTCAAGCAAATAGAGAAAATGCTGAACGGCGAAAGGACGAATGGGCTCGTGAAAGGCTTCGTAAAAAAGGAGAATTAAAAGAAGCATCAGTGGAAGAACTTATTGAGACTGATGCTGAAGTTAGTGTTGCGAAAGAGATACTTAAAAATCCTGAGATTGAAGATGAATCAAGCGAAAGCGATAGCGAAATTGAAATGTCTGAGGTTATTGCAAATCATATGCTTAGAAAGATAAAAAAGAATGCCAAAAAGCCTAAAAAGAAAAACACAAAGAAATCACCACAACCAAAGAAGCCAGAGAATGACAGCGAAGAAGAAGAAGAAGGTGTGAGTGAAGAAAGCGAAGATTATGAACCAACAGGCGGAAAACAACGAGGCGGTAAAAAACGAAGCGAAAAAATATCAGTTAATGTATATAACAATACACCAAAGAATAAAGAAAAAAGTAAGGAAGCAGATAAGATTTTTCTAAAGTTCTAATGATATTTTGTTCTGACTTGCCGTCATCACAAAACATCGTCTGCAATTAAATAAAAATTAAAAATAAAAAACGATGGTTTAGAATAAGAGAGAGTGCGACAGCACGAATCGCAATTCTAAACTATCATCATGAGTGAAAATAATAATATTTAACTTGCGAACACCGCACAAGAATTATTTCGTCAGACTAAACCGAGGACTAGAGGAACAACAATATGGGCGGACAAAGTATTAGATATGGTTAATATTGATTTAATGGATATGAGTAAGGTTGCTACAAAAAATAAAAATTATAATTTTGCCCTTATTTGGATTGATATTCATAGTCGCTATGCTTACGCAATACCTATAAAGAATAAATTTTCTACCACAGTTTTAGATGCACTCAAGAAATTACCAAAGCCAAAAGCATACATATCAGACAATGGCGGTGAGTTTAAAGGTGCAGTTGGTGAGTGGATGAGAAATAATGGAATTGAACAATTTATGGTTGAAGTAGGTGATCATAATTCGTTAGGTATTGTTGATAGATTTGTTAGAACACTTAGAGAAAGATTACATGTATTATGGGCTTTTAATCGTAATTTTGATTGGATAAGTTATATTGAAGATGTTGTTTATTATTATAACAAGAAAGAACATTCAGCGATTAAGGCGGCGCCAATTGATGTATTTAAAGGATATGATATTAGCCAACAACATAGATATGTTGATAAATATTTATTTGGTTTCAAAGAAGGAGACAGAGTTAGAAAGTTGAACAAGAAACACATTTTAGAAAAGGGAGGAAAGACATGGAGCAAGCAAATCTACACTGTCAAAGCCCGTAAGGGATACCGGATTGTATTAACAAATGATGATGTTGTACCACCACGTCATTTATTAAAGACTGACGCTACCGACGATCCGGAAGAGACAGATATTAATAAAGAACTAAAGCAACTTTCTAAAGAAAAGCAAACAAAGCATTTACTTAAAAGAGAGGAGATAGACTCCGCCAACATTAGAACTTCTTCCAGATTAAGGAAGAAAAAAGAAATAATGGATTTGTAGTATTATTATTTCTTTGAGTGATAGTCCGCAAACTTGGAATACACAGGGACCTTTGTGTGTATGTAGTACCCCTTCACCGCAGGCCAAGAATGAAACACTCTGATAACATTCTTTGAATCGATTGTGACAAAATAAACTTTAGCATCTCCGGGACTCTTCATGAATTTCGCCTCGACTCTGTTATTCCCCGGCTTAGAGAAAACAATATCTGGTTTCTTGTTATCAGCAACGAACTCTACGAAGCACTTACTTTCTTCGCGGTACTTTAGTGGAGACAGCACTTGGGCTTCGTATAGTTGTATCGCACTAAGAGCACTCGAAACATCCTCCTCTTCGTCTTCATGGAGTGGACGTTTCTCGTCTGGAGTGGTAGGCTCAGGGGTTGGCTCTGCGGTTGGCTCTGCGGTTGGCTCTGCGGTTGGCTCTGCGGTTGGCTTCTTCTTAGGAGGCATGGTGCCTGCCACACACCAAAAAGCACAAAAAAAACATGTGTGGGCAGTGCCTTGAAGCCGTTTTTTTTTTCGTAAATAAATAATTTTGTTGCCAAGTAATAAGTGTGCTTTTTATGTTGTTGTGAAATGTGTGTCATGTTCATTGATGATAAGTGGGCAGGTAGGCAGACAGCACAGATCACACAACTATTTTTTTTACGCCACTCGGGCTCTCAATTCATTAACATACAATTTATATTTAACTATCACTTCATCAAATGTATCACCTTTTTCAATTAAATTACGTGCAAAATTTTCCTCTTGGCGAGACATTGGAAATTTATTTTTTTCTAACCACTTTTCCAAAAATGCTATTTCTTTATTAGTCTCTTTTTCCTTTCTAAGTCTCTGTCTCTTAACTTTTCTCTCCTCTTCCATTCGTCTTTTGTCTTGTTTTAGTTCCTCATCTCTCTCATAAACTGCTTCCAGTCTTGATTCAACATCGCAAAGTTCTTGTTTCAATAATCTTATTTTTTGGACAAGTTTTTTTTCTTAGTTTCCAAAAATATTTTGTCCTTTTTTGTTGTCTTATTTGTCTTGTCAGAATAATAATCAATCCAATAATTTTCTTCTCTTTCTATTTCAAACTCACTTTCGCTAGAAATTTCATTATCCTCTTTGGCTTCATCATCAACAAAGTTGCTCATCTCTTCAAGAAGAACTGCGAGACGGAAAAGTGCTCGGGGATCCAAGAATTCTTTGGTTCTCAGATCACTTTGCGCAAAAAAACCATGTGATAACATTGCGCTTTGACTGAGGAGAAAAAAACGCAACCGAAGCAAGCACTACACAAAAAATTTATTTTTCTTCCTTCTCGTGGCATGGTGATGGGTGGTGTAATTAGTAAGTTGGTGGTGTCGTCCGTCATTGTCGGCGGTTCAACTCCCACTGCTTACTCTTAAACCACTCCTTACCAGATGCCTTTTTTTTTCTTTTTTCTCTTTTTTGTAAATTCCTTTTTTTCTTTTTTTTTTTTGCTTAGTATCCGTATGGTAATGTCGTGATCTGGTTTTCTTTTAGAGGTTGAATTACTCTTTTAGTGTAAGTAAATGAAAATATCTTTTGTAAATGCTCTGACGTAATTGTTTTTGTCTTTTTGTTTCTTGTTATTTTGCTGTTGGTGTGTATGATTACATTTCCGGCCTCTGCTACATTATTTGCTATACACTTTTCTCCTTTTGTTTCTAGTAGGTCTTCTAATTCTTCATATGCCTTTTTAGATAGTTCAGTGTCTTGTACTTTCAATCCATTGCTTATGATACTAAACATATTAACCAAGTTCAATTTTTTACAAGTCTCGTAATTCATTGAAAATCCTTTTAATTTCATTTTGGTTGTTCCATCATTTAGTATGTAGCCGTATGATTTAGGTCCTGCTCCAATAAATGTGGTTATCTTTCTGCTTACCTTCGTCTTTTTGTCTATCAATTCGTCTGTCCATTGTCCCAATAAATCACCAGTCGGTATTGTTGTCTGTCCTTCTTTCTCATCTACGGAATAAATTACGCTGTCTGTGTCGTGATATAACACTCTATTACCTAATCTGTCCATCATATCATACAATCTCATTTGCGCATGTGCTGTTGTAAATAGTGCTGCACAGATATTTGTATTGTAGGGGTCAGATACTTTTTCAGGGTGTAGGTTGTAAGATAGTTCTAGGCATTCTTTGTTTATCATATTGATAGATACTTCATTTATCTTCTTGTCATTTAGTATTTTGAATAGTTCGGCTTCACTCCTTATGATTTTTGTTTGTGTCTTGTTGTTTTGTTGTCTAAATTTTCCCCATAGTGAGTTAAGACATAGTTTCGCTACAGCCCTTCTTCCTTCATTCTTTTCAATCTTGCTTTTGTCCAATTTGATTTTCATTTTTTCTTCATAGTCCTTAATATAATTGTCTTTGTCTTCTTCTGTAATGACATTTGATGGATAGCCACTTGATTCCTGTTTCACTCTTAGAAAGGTCTTAATGTATTCTTTGAATAGTTCTGTTGTCTGTTCATTCCAATGCCATAATTCATAAGTTTTAATAAGTCTGTAGCCTTTTTGGATTGCTTTGTAAATAAGTGGTGTTGCCCATGTGCCTGTAAGTGTTCTCTCTTCGTCTGTGTGTTGGCATTTGTCTTGTAATCCTTCCTTTCCACATTTATTACATAGATAATACATCATCTTTCCTCTATCTTGACATGGTAGAACAGGATGAATTAGTCATCTAGGCGGAAGTATTTTTATTTTTGCTACACCAAATGCTGTTTTATTCTTCAACATATCATGTGCCTCTTTTCCTCTTATTGTTTGGTGATGTTTCACAGGATAGGGGTCATAGTACATAACCGTCGGATAGAGAGAGCACACATCTATATACTTTGCATACTGATATTCACTCATAGATTTCCAGTATAGAGATAGAGCATTCGTTCTTCCACCAAACATAGCATGTCGTGGATTGATTGCTTCTTGCTCAATTAATGTCTCTTCTATTTCTCCTTTGAATTCTTCCTTTGTTCGTATCCTGTTCCATTGACACCCCCATATTGTTATTAATTGATTAACTTCCGGATGTTGCTTGATTAAAGTTTCGCGTAGTTTAGTTTCTTTGTATAGTTGTCCAAATGTTTTATTCACAGACCTTTCTCTGTTTAGTTCATTTCCATTGAAACACTCAGGACACCCATGCCAATAACAACCATGGAACTCATATGCCGTTTTTGTCTTTTCGTCATATCCGTCTAAGTATGCTTTCACACCTTTGGGTAAGTTTAGTATTTTTTCTTTACCATTTAGACCATGTTGAATTTTAGCATTGTCCTTTTTTTCTCTGTATGCTAACCACTCCACACACATACGACTTGTTTTTGCTTTGTCTGTTCTGTTTGTCGGTATAACTGCTATGCCGTCCTCAGGCATGTAGTTTGCTTTGAATAGTGCCATACATGTAGAGGCAATAGTTGTGTATTGAAATGGATCAATTCCGAACTCCATAAATTGTTCCCTAAACTCAATACAGCCCCGTCTTAGTATATCTACATCACTATGACAATATTCAATCATTTCTTTATTAAAATCAAATACTTTGTCTTTTTGCTCCCCATACCATTTTATGAAATCATCTCTTTTATTCTTTGAGAATGAGTTATATCCGTAATCGTCCATGTCTGGTATTTTGTCTATGTATGTTTGATTGTCTGTTTTATTAAAGAAGTGAGGAAAGTATCCTTTTTTCAATTCAGTAAGTCCAAATGTGTCAGGAAAGTCAGATAGAGGCATAGTTAGAAATGATAAACTATCTATAAATCTAATCTGTTCTTTCCCATTACCAATAGACATCATCATTATTTTACCACCTTCATATATCACAAATGGAGTTATTCCTTTTTCAATCAACCATTTCAATACAAATTGACAATCATATCCCCGTGCATTATGTGCTATGAATGTATAACCCTTATGTTTTACACCCAATGACCACTCACAGAATTGTTCAATGTTTTTATGTATGATTGGTGTGCTGTCGTCGAAATATTGACTTTCAGAATGA
>WBZZ01002915.1:27500-52500 GCA_019918135.1 Paulinella micropora
CATGCATAACAGTGAGCTACCTGTTGCATGCAGCACACACAGACAAGGGGTACATGACAGCGAGGTACATACTTGTAAGTCACAGAAACAAGGCATACACAACAGTGAGGTGGAACCTGGCGGTGAGGTAATAAGTGGGGATCGCAGAAATATCGAGCTGCATAGATACAGCACACTGACTTACACACGCATACAGCTATATATTGCATGCCATAGCAATTTGCCGTGCATTGCATGGCAATTTACATGGTATGACATGGCACGGCAATTTGCTTACAGGTGGAGACGTTGCTGGTCGAGTCATTAACGGCAACTGTAGCCAGGTCGCGAGCGAGGGGAGAGAGAGAGAGAGAGAGAGAGAGACAGAGAGAGAGAGAGAGAGACAGAGAGAGAGAGACACAGAGAGAGAGAGAGAGAGAGAGAGAGAGAGAGAGAGAGAGAGAGAGAAAGCAAGCAAACAAAAAAGCAGCCAGCTACCTACTTAATTAACTAACTAACTAACTTACTGACCTATGGCGCAGGCGAAACAACAACAACAACAACAACAACAACAACACAGAAAGAAAGAAGAAAGAAAGAATGAAATAAAGAAAGAAAGAAAGAAAGAAAAGAAAAGAAAAGAAAAGCAAAAGCCAAAGCAAAAGCCAAAGCAAAAGCCAAAGCAAAAGTCAAAGCCAAAGCCAGAGCAAAAGCCAGAGCAAAAGCCAGAGCAAAAGCCAAAGCAAAAGCCAAAGCAAAAGCCAAAGCAAAAGCCAAAGCCAAAGCCCAAAGCCAAAAGCCAAAGCCAAAAGCCAAAGCCAAAAGCCAAAGACAAAGCCAAAGACAAAGCCAAAGACAAGGCCAAAGACAAGACAAAGACAAGAAAAGAAAAGAAAAGAAAGAAAGAAAAGAAAAGAAAATATCAGAAGAAGTAGGAGAAGAAGCAGAAGAATCAGAAGAAGCACAATCAGAAGAAACAGATTCAGAATCAGAATGAGAAGAAGAAGAAGAAGAAGAATCAGAAGAATCAGAAGAATCAGAAGAATCAGAAGAAGAATCAGAAGAAGAATCAGAAGAAGAATCCGAAGAAGAATCCGAAGAAGAATCAGAAGAAGAATCCGAAGAAGAATCCGAAGAAGAATCCGAAGAAGAATCCGAAGAAGAATCCGAAGAAGAATCCGAAGAAGAATCCGAAGAAGATCCCGAAGAAGATCCCGAAGAAGAATCAGAGGAAGAACCAGAGGAAGAATCAGAAGAAGAATCAGAAGAAGAATCAGAAGAAGAAGAAGAAGAAGCAGAAGAAGAAGCAGAAGAAGAAGCAGAAGAAGCAGAAGAAGCAGAAGAAGAAGAAGAAGAAGAAGAAGAAGAAGAAGAAGAAGAAGAAGAAGAAGAAGAAGAAGCAGAAGAAGCAGAAGAAGAAGAAGAAGAAGAAGAAGAAGAAGAAGAAGAAGAAGAAGCAGAAGAAGAAGCAGAAGAAGAAGCAGAAGAAGAAGCAGAAGAAGCAGAAGAAGCAGAAGAAGACAGAAGAAGACAGAAGAAGACAGAAGAAGACAGAAGAAGAAGAAGACAGAAGAAGACAGAAGACAGAAGAAGACAGAAGAAGACAGAAGAAGAAGCAGAAGAAGAAGAAGCAAGAAGAAGAAGAAGCAAGAAGAAGAAGAAGCAAGAAGAAGCAAGAAGAAGCAAGAAGAAGCAGAAGAAGCAGAAGATATAAGAAGAAGAAGAAGAAGAAGACGAAGAAGAAGAAGAAGAAGAAGGAGGAGGAGGAGGAGGTGACGGAGGAGGAGGAGACGGAGGAGGACGAGACGGAGGAGGAGGAGACGAGGAGACGGAGAAGGAGGAGACGGAGGAGACGGCGGAGGAGACGGCGGAGGAGACGGCGGAGGAGACGGCGGAGGAGACGGCGGAGGAGGCGGCGGAGGAGACGGAGGAGACGGAGACGGAGACGGAGATGGAGAAGGAGGAGGAGGAGAAGATGAAGATGAAGATGAAGATGAAGGAGAAGGAGGAGCAGGAGCAGAAGAAGAATCAGAAGAAGAATCAGAAGAAGAATCAGAAGAAGAATCAGAAGAAGAATCAGAAGAAGAAGAATCAGAAGAAGAAGAATCAGAAGAAGAAGAATCAGAAGAAGAAGAATCAGAAGAAGAAGAATCAGAAGAAGAAGAACCAGAAGAAGAAGAATCAGAAGAAGAAGAATCAGAAGAAGAATCAGAAGAAGAATCAGAAGAAGAAGAAGAAGACGAAGAAGACGACGACGAAGGAGGAGGAGGATGCAAGGGGAGGAGCAGGAGGAGCAGGAGCAGGAGCAGAGGAGCAGCAGGAGCAGGAGCAGGAACAGGAGAAGAAGAAGAAGAAGAAGAAGAATCAGAAGAAGAAGAATCAGAAGAACCAGAAGAATCAGAAGAATCAGAAGAATCAGAAGAATCAGAAGAATCAAAAGAATCAGAAGAAGAATCAGAAGAAGAATCAGAAGAAGAATCCGAAGAAGAATCCGAAGAAGAATCCGAAGAAGAATCCGAAGAAGAATCAGAATCAGAATCAGAATCAGAATCAGAATCAGAATCAGAAGAAGAATCAGAAGAATCAGAAGAAGCAGAAGAAGCAGAAGAAGAAGAAGAAGAAGAAGAAGAGAAAGAAGAGAAAGAAGAGAAAGAGAAAAAGAAGAAGAAGAAGAAGAAGAAGAAGAAGAAGAAGAAAGAAGAAAGAAGAAAGCAGAAAGCAGAAAGCAGAAGCAGAAAGCAGAGAAAGCAGAGAACGCAGAAAGCAGAGAAAGCAGAGAGCAGGAAGCAGGAAGCAGGAAGAAGCAGGAAGCAGGAAGAAGGAAGAAGGAAGAAGGAGGAAGGAGAAGGAGGAGGAGGAGGAGAAGGAGGAGAAGGAGGACGAGAAGGAGGACGAGAAGGAGGACGAGGAGGAGGACGAGGAGGAGGACGAGAAGGAGGACGAGAAGGAGGACGAGAAGGAGGACGAGAAGCAGGACGAGGAGGAGGACGAGGAGGAGGACGAGGAGGAGGAGAAGGAGGAGGAGAAGGAGGAGAATGAGGAGGAGGAGGAGGAGGAGGAGAAGAAGAAGAAGAAGAAGAAGAAGAAGAAGAGGAGGAGGAGGAGTAGAAGGAGGAATTGGAGGAAGAGGGAAGAAGGAAGAAAGAAGAAGAAAGAAGAAGAAAGAAGAAGAAGAAGAAGAAGAAGAAGAAGAAGAAGAAGAAGAAGAAGAAAAGCTAAGTAACTGACTATATCGCAGGCAAAGCGAGAAGGCGGTCAAAGGATCGGCAGTTCGAAGAATGATACATACATACTTTCATACATACAGGCAAAACAAGAAAGCGGTCGAGGACAGGCAGTTCGAAGACTGTGCTCTGGTCTAACACACACACACACACACATACACACACACACACACACACACACGTACGCACACGCACACGCACGCACCCACACACACACACATACACGCACGCGCATCCTACCTGCAGAGATGCTACGCATACATATGCATCCTGCCCGTGCGAAACTATGACATGCAGAGCACCTCATAACATACATACATCACATCACATACATATATCACATTCATACATCACATGCATCACATGCTTACAGGTTTACCTGCGCGTTCGCAACTACGACATCACATACATACATCACATACATACATCACATACATACATCACATCACATACATCACATCATACATCACATCACATACATCACATCACATACATCACATCACATACATCACATACATACATCACATACATACATCACATACATCACATACATCACATACATACATCACATACATACATCACATACATACATCACATAGATACATGACATAGACACATCACATCACATACATCACATCACATACATACATCACATACATACATCACATAGATTCATCACATACATACATCACATACAAACAGGTCTACCTGCGGGTGCGCAACTACGACATCAAGAGCGCTGCCGAGCGCCTCAACAGAGTCTGCCCAGCTCTCTATCCCACCTCAAGAATCATCTTCCCAGCTACTCTGTGCCCATCTTGACCATTTACCCGACATGGGCCGGGCCACCAGTAAGCTTAGTCGGTTGCCGGTACAAGCTCACCTGGAGAGCCAAAAAGTGCGTGTTTTGCGAGCTTCCGGCCGGATCCCCGCATGCCGCGTCAATATTTGGCTTGCTGCATCAAGCCGCATGAAGACAGATAAGAAAAGATAAAGATAAGATAGTCTGAGGCGAGTTACCTAGAACCTGGATCATAGTCTGATGAAGCCTAAAGTATTAGTATCATAGAACAAATAATTGGTAGTTATCATAAATAATGAGACATCCATATCCGTATGCATACATAATCCATGTCTGATCGCTGGTAGTGCATGTTCTGGAGGGTGGAGAACAAAGCTGCGGAGTGGTGAATCATATAGCAATCATAGTAAATATGCAGACATTCATGTCTTGTTACGTCTGGTTACGTGCAGTACATGTCCTGGAGGGTGGAGAACAAAGCTGCAGATTGGACCCCGAGCGCTATTGAGATGTGCAAGAAAGTACTGACCTTCGGCTGTGAACATCCAGAAAAGGAAGGTAGCACCTTACAGACAGATAGACAGACAACTGCAATAACGACAACGACAGCCAACAACAAGAACAAAGAAGAAGAAGAACAACAATAACAATAACAACAAAAACAGCAACAACAAAAAGAGCAACAACAACAACAACAACAACAACAGCAATAAACGGCAGCAGCAACAACGCCGTGATAATGATGATCACGACAGTAATTAAGAATGAAAGAGCAAAATGTTTATGTATATGAATATCTATTATGAAGTATGTTATTTGTATTTATATGTATAAGTCATATCGATGTTTACCAATTTGTTTACGTATACGTATCATAAATTATGTATTATCTGTATTGATATGTGTAGGTTGTATCAATATTTTACCTGGGCTGAGCAAGGATGGCTGTGTGGTGGTTTGGATACGTGAAATGTACAACAACCCGAAAGTCCCACCTCATGCAATCATCACGTTCTTTCTGAGTCTAAATTTGTTTCTTTTCGTAGCCTTCCTCATATTTTCCCTCTTGCACTCTTCCTTTCCCTCTTACGCTCTTCTTCTTCTTCTTCTTCTTCTTCATCATCATCATCTTCTGCTTCTTCTTCTTCTTCTGTACATGAATACAGGTCTCTTAAGATTATTGCTTTCAATATACTTACGCATTCGTGCATATATTTGTATATTTGCATGCATGCAAGTATGTATGTGTGTCGATATCTATGCATTTATGCTCATGTAGGTATGTTTATGTGCTTGAATGATCGCATATTGCTTTATTTATGCTACGTACTCTGCGTGAATGTGTCTTTGTGTGTGAGTGTGTTGACAGGCATTGGGTGCAGAGAACTTGGTGAGGACCATGCACTTCGTTCTCTTCAATGAGCTGCTGACACGGTACGTATATATATACACACATGCATACCTAGCATACATAATACATACATACATAGTAGATAGGCAGATATGTAGGAAGACAAACAGGTAGGCAGGTAAGTTGGTAGAGGCAGTGAGTATGGCAGTGATGGGGTGTGTGTGTGTGTGGGGGGGGGGGGGGGGGGTGGAAGAGAGAGAGAGGCATTTGTTGGTAGAGAGAGAGGCATTTGTTGGTTTTGTAGAGGAGCGAAGACGCAGGCTGCAGGGGTCTGCTTCGTACCGGACCTCAAGGGCGCGTCGCACAAGAACATGGACAACCAACTGCCCAAACTCTTCTTCAAAAATGTAACAGACATAGATGCACACGCTGAGCCCAGCAATAGGCACACACACTTCCACACATAACCACCTACAGTGAGAGAGAGGGAGTGTGTGTGTATGTGTATGTGTGTGTGTCTGTCTGTGTGTCTGTGTGTGTGTGTGCCAGTCCGTACAGTCGCACCGAACAACAGGGATAGAAACAGAGACGTGGAGGAAGTTGATGTTTGCTATGTTTGGGTCAGGAATTTATTTACACTGTGTAGACGTGTGCTGGGCTCAGTAAAGAAAGGATGTGCACGTCGGTCGTGTGGATGTAGTATATTTAATATGTGGCTTAGTTCAGGAAGGTTAAGAATCTACTATGTCATACTTGAATTTGCGTTGTATTTATATCAAGAGTGCGATAACTTTTGATATTATCTGCAAGTGTGTGTGTGTGTGCATGTGTTTTGTTGTGTGTATAGATCAGGAAGGTGTGGCCGATACGTGTGAAACTGATACACATCCAAAACCCCATCCCCTTGGTATGTACATACATGCATACATAAAATCCATACCTTAGATATATCCCATCCCCTTGGTATATACGTATGCATCCATGTATGTAAATGCATACATTTACATGCATTTACATACATACATTTATATGCATTTACATACATGGATGCATACATATATACATACATACATACATACATGCATGCATAGCATGATGTATGTATGTATGTATGTACATATACTTATTTATGTACTCACGTAAGTAATTAAGTAAGTAAGCAAGTAATTAAGTAAGTAAGTAAGTAAGTAAGCAAGTAAGTAAGAAAGTAAGAAAAGTAAGTAAGCAAGCAAGGAAGCAAACATGTTTGTATGTATGTATGCATGTATGCGTCCATATATGTATGCATGTATGTATGATATGCATGTATGCATGTGTATATGTACGTATGCATTTGCGTATACCTCGAAGGTTACCACCATGGTTCCCATAGTGAAGGCCTTCATGTCTGAAAAGCTCCAAGAACGATTCCATGTGGTTTGCCCCTCGTCCCACTCGATTTCTATGTATTCATGACATCTTATAAATACTTTCCCCTCCCTTTTGTTGTTGTTCTTGGACGCGGGGGGGGGGGGGGGGGGGTCGTGCGTGTTTATGTATACTTCTCCCTCTGTCTCACTCATTTTGTAGACGATCTCTTCAAGTATGTCAATAAGGAAAATATCCCTCTTCCCTTGCAACACTACCACACCTTTGTCTCTCATCCTTTCTTACGCAAACACTTTCCCTTCTCTGACTTAGTCCAAGAGTCCAGGCGATATCTTCAAGTATATCGATAAGGAAAATGTGCCCGAGGAGCTTGGTCACACACGCATGCACACAGACAGTTTCCTGTTAGTTTCCCTTTTCTATGTTGTTGTTGTTTTTGTTTTTGTTTTTGCTGCTGCTGCTGCTGCTTCGCCGTCGTTGTAGTGAGTCAAAGGCTATGAGAACAATATATTTGTACTAGGGGGCGCGCTCAAGTACGATCGAGGAGCATGGCTTGCCAGCATCGGCTGCAAGTGAACCCGCGGAACGTTCTGAACCCGGTTTTGCCACTAGAACGTGCCAGATAGCACATCGGAGCGCCAACCTGTCCAAAGGGACAGCCGACCTCACTTTCTGTCTTATTAAACAATGTACATGTAGAGATTTGTTGTTGTTGTTGTTTTTTTTTTTTTTTTTTTTTTTTTTTTTTTTTTTTTTGTCTGTTCGTTTGTTTGTTTGTCTTTGTTTGTTTTTGCTTGCTTGTTTGTTTGTTTATTTGTTTTTCTTTTAAATATGTTCGCTTTATCACGCTTCCCTGCCATCTCTGCAGAAGCAAGTATTCTTGGTTATTCAAAGTCGTCAAGTGAAAAAAACAATTTGCCTTTAGGTTTCACTTTTTTCCATTAGGTTTCACTTTTGATTCTCTTTCATTTTTAAATTTTGCTCTTATGCTTCCCACTCATCTCTTTGAGTGCCAAGTCTTTTCTTTGTGTACAGTGTTTGCGTATAAAAAGGTTTTATTTAGAACACGTAATATGAAGAGACTGTAGAGAAAGAGAATGAAAGGAGGCGAGAATACAAAGGACGAAAATAACGGCGGTCCAGGAAGAAAAATATTATTAATACAATTATTATCATTATTTTTTACGCCTTTTTGATAAGAAAATACTTGCCACTCGTAGGGATGAGTGGGAAGCGTAAGAGGAAAATGAATGTTTTTTCTTATGTTCGCCTTCTTACATGCTTCCGCCTGGCTCAGCCGTTGTTTCCTCAGCGCCTCATGGTTGTTCCTCCTCCAATCGATGACTTTGGAGAGACTGTTAGAACTAATCATCTTAATTAATAGTTAGCGGACCTGCCGTATCGGAGTAACGGTGTCGGTAGAGCCATTACTTATGATTCGGCCAGGCATTTACGTTGCACGTCTCTTATTTATTTTTAGATACTGCAGACAGTGTTGTGGTTGTTCCAGACATGATTATTATTATTATTTTTACGCAAACATTTTTTTCACCAATCAACTTTTATTTGCATTATAAAATTAAATAATAATAATAATAAAATAATAATAATAATAGGCTTCCTCAGACTATAGCATCAGATCCAGATCCTGGACATGTGCCTCCATTAATAATAATAATAATAATAATAATAATAATAGGCTTCCTCAGACTATAGCATCAGATCCAGATCCTGGACATGTGCCTCCATTGGGTCACCGGGGTCAGCCGATCCCAACGCATTGTCAGAACACCAAACAGACATAGCAGCAACAGCAACAGCAGGGGCAGATGGGGGCTGTGAAGTGCATGAAGAGCTAGATGCGAGGGTGTTAGCTGAAGAGAAGAACTCGGAGACACTACGCTGCGCTCCCGAACCCCTCTCTCTAGCCAGGACGTCCACACTGCGCGGACGGCCGCGCCGCGCAACATCAACGTCACTTGGGGGAGAGGGTGGGACAGAAGCTGATGGAACCTCAGTGAGGTCAATCGCCCCCATCCTCCACCCCAAGCTCCTCCCTTTTACCCTCCCTAGCAGACCAACACTCAGACACATATGATCCAAACAACGCATCCAACTTTGGAGGGGGACGCAACGCTGTAACCCCTAACAACGCAGCAAGCCTAAAGTTACTGCGGAAGCGCGACTTCCCCTGAAAAAACTTACAAAACAATCGTGATTGATCCACAGGCGACATATCATCCCAACCCTGCCGCACAGAGCCCTCCCGCTCCCGCCCAAGCAACACATCCTCCACCACAACCTCACCGCCTACGACCTCACCACCCTCCTCACTCCCTCCATTCCCCTCAGCAGCCCCCACAGCCATGCCACCGAGCCTCTGCATACTCAGCAACAGCTGCTTACGTCTCTCCTCATGCATGGGGCAATCCCATAAGAAGTGCGCAAGGGACTCATTGACATCATCATGACAACAGAAGCAGCGAGGGGACATGCCACTGACCAACTTGCTGCGGTACAACCGAAGGCGGTTGTTGCAGCTGAGCAACCTTCTCCGAAGCAGATTATAATGCGCATCATCAAGGGCTACCCATCTTGGGAACTCCTTAGTTCCAAAGACTTGTCTTAGGATGACTCGCAGGCCATCAGTAAGATCGCTGCCTGCCTCTCGCTTGTCCCACATCAGTTGCTGCACCATCTTGACGTCCTGCTGAAGGGCCCACTTGTCCACAGTCGAACACCAACCCTCGAGGTCCTTCTCTGAGCTATTTAGGAGCTCCTGAAGCCCTTGTTGTAGATCCATTGAGTCCCTGATAGCGCCTTCGGCCTCCGCAGTCCAGTCGGATTTGACTTGAGATGCGATGACAGGAAATCGCTTCTCCGGTAGAACACGCAGCCGTCCATAGAACTTCAGTTGCGCCGCCCGCCGCAAACGCTCCGCACTCAAAGAGCGCGCCAGAAAGAGTGTAATCCACTTGCTTGTCTTAGGGCTGATGCCGAGAATCATCCTCATGGGGCGCAGCATTGCTGCCTCCAGCTTGGTGAGCTGCGATACGGGGGCACGCCAGACATCGAAGGCGTACTTCAGCTTGGCCCCCACAAGTTGATTCCAGCACATGAGACGATACCTAGCTTGTATCTCACCTGCACACCACAAAGAGTACCAACCTGCGGTGGCGACTTCAGTGACACGCGTAGCCCGCAGGGCCTGCTCCTTCCACTTCAGGTCGTCGGTGATAACCACTCCCAGGTACTTGTACTGACTGGTGACACAAAGCTTCTGGCCGCGAAACCACACCACGGGCTCACCTCGCTCCCTGATACTTGGTCGTTTCGCCTTGCTCGACGTGTAAATGGGCATGATTTCCGTCTTGCCGGGCTTCAAGTTGACTTCCAGCCGGTAATCTTCCGCGAACTTGGCCACAACATTGACCATCTTCTGGAGCTCGGTGCGACTGTGAGCGATGAGGGCCACGTCGTCCGCGTATAGAAGTGCCTTGATGTCGTTCAGCCGCTTCACATCCGTGATCTTGAGGGCACTCGCCAGCCGATCACACAGCTCATCCATAAAGACGTTGAAGAGTGTGGGAGAGAGAGGGGACCCCTGTTGGACGCCTACACCCTCCAGTACTTCGGGGGTGAGTACTCCATCAACTAGCACTTGCGATGAAGTCTGCTCGTAGCACCTGCGTAGCGTGCGCCAGAACTTGCCCCTTACACCCAGCTTCCAGAGCCTCTCAAATAGGCCATCTCTCCAAACAGACGGGAAAGCCTTGCGTAGATCGACGAACAGGACATACGACTCCCGCTTCTGCTGCTGACGCCCCTTCAACCTCTACCAAAGGGTAAAGACCTGGTCCGTAGTGCGACGCCCCGGGCGGAAGCCTCCCTGCTCTGGACGTAGCTTATCCGGGCCATCCACGAAGAGCGTTAGACGAGTAGCTAATAAGGACAGATACAGCTTACCAAGGCAGCTAATAATCGAGATATCCCTCCAGTTGTCAGGATCCGTAGGATCCCCACCCTTGGGGATATTGACGATGATTCCCTTGCCCCAAGCTTTTGGAGTCCTCTCGGCTTCTCGAATCCAGTTGAAGTACTGCGTTAAGTAGCCATTGATGTAGGCGCCGCCATACTTGAGCATCTCGTTCTTCACTTTGTCCTCGCCACAAGCTTTGTGGTTATTCAGGGCACGTTGCCTTGCAAGGACCTTCTCTTGCGTGAACGGCTTGTCCAGCTCTTCGCAAGTGTCTTGACCTACTTCGTGCTCCTTCATAGCCCGGGCCACCTCATCTCTGAAGCGATCGTTCCAGTGGAACTGCCGCTTAGCTTCGGCTTCCTCCCACTCCAGCGAGCCTGCTTCTGCACAGCACTCCACCACAACAGCCGCACTTGCCGGATTTTCCCGTGGCTTCACCGAAGTTTTCCGAAATTCCTCCCACCGAGCGACCTTTTCCGGCAGCGTACACGCCAGTGAGCCATCCTCCCTTTGCACCGGCGCGGAGACCTTCGTTCTGCGTGCCCCGCCAAGCCGCTTCGCGAGTAGCCAAAAGCGCTTTGAGGATTGCTCGCGTTGACATTTGACCGCTTCTTCCTGCACTTGCTTGAAGGAGGCGGACTTCTTGGCCCGAGTTGCCTTCCGAATTTGCTTGCGGAGCCGTAGCCAATTCAGACGGGCTTCCGCATTCGATTCATCCCTCCTGTATGCTGCGTAGGCCTCCCGGCGCTGCTGAATGAGCTCCTTTAGCTCCCCGTCGAACCAATTGTTGGTGAAACGGGGTCGTATACATCTGGAGCCAAGGACCCGGTGCGCCGCCATTCGGAAGGACTGCGCCACTCGCTCGGTGACGTCATCTACCACCCGTTGGCTGTCGGCACCACCCGATAGGTCAAGCTCAGGCAGCTGATGCACTCCAAGCTTCTGTAGGCAATGCTGGAATACGTCATCGAACTTGTCGCGTAGATAATCCAGCGCTTGCTTCGCAGCGTGATCATTACCCGAGACACCAGCACCAATAAGCTTATCAACACGAAAGGACCTGTAAGGTTTCGCAGCCCGCTTTGGCCGGCGCTGGCCGCTCCACGTCAGTTCGGCCCATACTGCCTTGTGGTCCGTATCAAGATGATCTTCGCATACTCCGAACTTTGCTCCAGATGCCAAGCCAGGCGACGCGCAGATGTAATCGAGGAGGTGCTTGCCTGTGCCCATGCCGCGCTGCTCACGCCGGGACCACCAGTAGGACCCTTCCACTGGGCACGAGAAGCCGCTCAGATTTCGCAGGCCCGTAGCGACGAGGACAGCCGCGAGTCTCTTGCCGTTCTCCGAACGTACCGGTGCTCCCTTATCATCGACCTCCCCGTGACCGACGATGCCCTCCTCTTTTCGGCTGCATGCCGGCCCGAGCTTCGCGTTGGCATCCGCCACCGTGACCACAAGACCTTTGGCTCCAAAAAAAGCTATAGCTGCCTGCCAGGCCGCATACGCCTCTGACGACTCTTCTTCCTGCGTTTCCTGGGGAAAGTAGCCGTTGCCCACATAGATATCCTGAGCGCCGGTAACACCCGAGGCGATACGCAGCCACACTTGCTGCCGGTGGTCGACGGGGGCTGACACCAGGTTGCAATACGGACCAAGGAAGTTAGCCACCGCGAATAGAACCCCACCCTTGCAGCGATTTTTCTCGCTGACCTCCGCAGGTTTTCCAAAAATCCGGAATCCATCCAGGCTGCATTTGCAAAGTTGCTTCTTGCCCATGCGGTGCTCCTGAGCCCCGATGACTAGCCAGCCCTCGTGCTTGTAGAATGATGCCCATTCCGCCGTGCCTACGTTGTCGTATCCCGTTTTACCCTGCCAGTTGTGACTCGCGACGAGTAGCTTGAAGCCGGTATCGAACTGCTTGGAGCGGTGCTTCTTGGCTCGTTTCCGGATCCGACGGCCGCGCTTGGCTTCCGCCCTCGTGCTGCCCCCCTCTGCAGGTGCTTGCGCAGGTTGGTCCCCCACTGCACTGGCCGCCGAATGCAGGGGCACCACATGCACATCAGCACACTCAGACACACACTTAGGTGCATCGGCAGCCAATTCCGAAGACACCACCTGCACATCATCGACACATTCTTCATGCAGAGGCAAGACGCGATATCCCGTCGCAGCTTCCTCCTTCCGTACCGCCGCTTCCCCACGCAGATGGATGCGAATAAGCCTTCGGACACGTTCCCTGTCCCTGAACCTGCGCCCAAGGGCCACATTGACCCCTCTGCCGAAGAATTTGAGATGTTTGAGTTGCTGCAACGCCGTCTGCCTGCTGTCATCGTCCTCGTAGACCAGCTCCAGGTGACGAAACATTCGCTGGCCTTGCCACTCCATTACCGGGACCACCAGACCAAGACCGCTCATTTTGGAGGCGATCTCCTGTAGATTGGCGCGTTCTGAGAGCCCCCAGACAATCAGATTACGCCCGTCCTTGTCGTACCGATCTACCCGCCGGTACCGTCGAGGCGGCGGTGCCATCTGCCATATAGCGCCGCTCGCCTTATGTTGAAGCGCCGACCCGTGTGCCAGGTTTGGGGAGGAAGGATGAGGCGCAGCTAAGATAGCCTCTCCACGTGGTTCAGGAATTCCGTCATATACGCGAGCCCTCATCCTCCCATCCTGGGACATCGGGCCAGAGCCCGTCGAAGAGGCATTCCCACGAGGATTGTCCAGGTCTTCGGCGATTCTACCTTGTCCCATAAGGGCCACAGTGGTAGCTCCGTGCTTCGCGTATTTGTAATCCATTGAGAGTAGTAGACGGCCAATGTCGCTGGCCATCACCGCCGCGCCTCTTTACGCCGAGGAAAGCGCCCGTCCATGCAAACAGCATCGGCGGTATCTGCAACACACACTACACGCATTTCCGCCGGTGTCACTGGACGCTGCCGCGTCGCTTCGTGCCCTTCGGCGCCCGCCAGCACCCCCAGCGTCGCCAGAACCTGCCTCACGCACTACACACACTCTCCATCGCATCGCCAACGCCTCTACTCTCATGCCTTATGGACTTTCAGCTGCTCCTAACAATACACATCATGAGGTACGGTTGTCCCCGAGTGGAGCCAGATCGGACGGCGTGCCGCTGAAACTCCTTCCCCCACGTGGGTATAGAAGGCGCGAACCTAGCGGTACCTATAGGGTCTTACAGACGAGTATAGTAATCCCAGCCGAAGCTGCTCAGTTAGAAATGCAACGGTGGAGGTTGTGAATGCATGGGGCAAGGCACGGCAACGCAGCAAGGCACTGGCAAGGCATTGGGACCGACTGAAGCCCCTCTCCAACGTGCGCTCATCATGTATTCCAGTTAGGCAACCCCGAAGAAGCGAAGATAGGGAGGAGACAAAACCCAGATAGGATGAAGATAGGATTAACATGAAGCCGAAATGGAGCCGAGTTGGAACAGGTCAACTCGGCCCCATCTCGGCTCAATGTGAATCCTATCTTCAACCCATCTCGGTACTGTTTCCTCCGAATGCTCACCTCAACAAGATCACCAAACCGGAACTGGAAGCCCCCAGGCATTTACTCGGCAGGAAATTCGGCGAAAATGGGCTAACCAGGAAACCAGACCCAAACCAACAGCCAAGAAAAACGAGCCAACCAACAATCCAACAGACAACCCCACAACCTGCCTGGCCGAACCCCTACCGAGTAAATGCCCAGTTGAGAGTTGCGCATATCCCGGTGACCGCCCTCCCCAAGCGGTCACCTTCGTGGGGAGAGGCCCAACCACCTCCTCTTCCCATGGAGTGCCATCTTGTGCACCCCTCCAGAATAATAATAATAATAATAATAATAATAATAATAATAGTGTATCTCCTGCCAATTGCTGAGCCAAAAGGCCATGTGCATCCAGTCCTTCATTCCATAAGGAAAGTCTCCACACCAATCGGTGGAATAAAGGAAGTGACGGCATAGAACATTACTCTAGGAGCTTTATACCAATCAGCCCATGGAAAGGACCGATGGCCTATGTACTCCCTAAATAATAATAATAATAGTGTATCTCCTGCCAATTGCTGAGCCAAAAGGCCATGTGCATCCAGTCCTCCATTCCATAAGGAAAGTCTCCACACCAATCGGTGGAATAAAGGAAGTGACGGCATAGAACATTACTCTAGGAGCTTTATACCAATCAGCACATGGAAAGGACCGATTGCCTATGTACTCCCTAATAATAATAATAATAATACTATATCTGAGGCGTACTGATGCAGCTAATGGCATATCCTCAACGGACATAAGCCTCCAATACCCTTGTTCGAGGTCCTCCACCCCCCCGTGTCAGTCTCTCGCCTGATGATCGGGGCCAACGATGGAGCTCCTGAGGGCAAGACTGCACTAAGCCGAGGTTATTCCGCAGTCCCAGCAACCTCTTGCAAGACGTCACCGAATGTGCAAGTGCATACACCAAGCGCGGTTGCTAGAGCTGCCTCGAAACCCCACCCATAACAATCTGGTGTCTGCTGGGTGCTGGGCTATCAACCAGCATATGCGGAGTTTAAGATCTTTTACGCGCGCAACGACCCTCCTCCCCAAATAATAATAATAATAATAATAATAATAAATTGAAAATAAAAACACACGTCCTCTCCTGCACTTGACAAACTACAATATATATCTGTAGGTTGTGTTTCTCTCCGTTCTTCTCTTCTATTTCCCCACCATCGGGCCCTTCTCATTAGCAGTTGTTCCTTTCAAGCTTTTACGCAATCACTTTTTTAATAGAAACTTGCTACTCGCTTGTAGGATTGAGTGGGGCGGATGCTCGGAAGATGAAGTGTGAGAAGGAAAGGCGAACGGTAAACAACAAGGGTGCTCCCGAGCCAAAGAGTCAAAACGAAGGGTATACAATGAGAGCAAAAGAATGAAGCGTAAAAAAGAAAAAGAAAAAAAAATTCATCTTCTGAACTGATTCTCCTCAACCTCTTCACCTGACTTCTCCTCAG
The DNA here is from genome assembly GCA_019918135.1 of Paulinella micropora. NCBI lineage: Eukaryota > Cercozoa > Imbricatea > Euglyphida > Paulinellidae > Paulinella > Paulinella micropora. The sequence continues at coordinate 43,201 of WBZZ01002915.1, forward strand.
AGTCCTCCCTCCTCACGTTGTACGGAATAGTATTTAGTCATATCGGCATCTAGTGAGGACATTAATGCTACCCAGTTTGCAATAAGTTTTCCTTACCTAGCCTACATTGATTCGCAACCTCACATTCAAGAGATCTTAGGTCCAGTCCCTAGACTTGTGGCAAGCGGCCAGTATTGAAGAACCGGGAGCTGAAGAAGAAGAAGAGGAAGGATACGGAGGTGGTAGTATTATGCACAATGCCCATGCTATAGTCAATTTGTCTAGAGATAGCATAATTGACGATAGTGCTTGTAGCACGAACATATCACCCAATACTTGAAAGAACTCTTTACTAATTTACTGAGTGAAAGGACAGTCTAAGTTCAGGACAGCTAACAGCATCATAACTACATCTCTGAAAGGGAAGATGTCAGTTCAGTTAGCGGGAGTTGGAGAGTAGATAGACGTAGTTGTGAGAAACGCGGTTTACAACCCAGATCGGCCCTATACTCTGATATCTACTGCCACTTGGGATAATTCAGGAAATGTAGTGCTACACCAGAATGGACAGATCATTTTGTTAGATAAACCCATCCCGGTAGATAAGGGAGCAATACTTGCGCAAGGTCGCAGAGCCCAAAACAGCATATATGTCTGGGACAAACCCTGCATTAAGCAACTAGACCCTAATCTCATCTTTGACCCACACACAGGAAAGCATGTTAGCAGTAGGGCGAAGCTTGCTAAACTGAAGAGTCGCAAGAAGAAGCATATAAACCATAGCGCCACCTCAGCACACATAACAACTCATCGCACCAAACGCTATCACAGACGACCTATTTTGTGGAAATGTATCTGCGTGTGTGTGTGTGTGTGTGTGTGTGTGTGTGTGTGTGGGGATGTGATCATGATTGTAACTACGTACCTTATGCGTATGAATGCGACACTGAACTTGAGAGAAAGCTGATGACAACACATACCATTGCTCATATCTTTTACCTGTAGTCCGTCCTGATGCGAGTAAGAATATCCATTCGTCATACTTCACCGCATGGCATTACATAGAGGCGGTGCAGCAATGGAGAGACTAGCTAAGGCACAGAGATGGACAATCATAGGAAAGGACTGCAGAGAAGCTGTGAGAAAGTGTGAGTGTGGTAATCTCGCTAAGATAAGAGAGTTGGATCATAGTTCTAAAAACAGACACGATAGGGATTGGGCCCCAGGAGTGCCTAGTCATGGATACCCAGTTTTACTTAGTGTTGTCTCATGATGGTAGAAAATACAAGTACACCATTAAGTGCGTAGCGAGCGGATACGTAAAGGACTACTACTTAAAACAGAAGAATGAGTTTTCCTGCTATTTCCTTGAGGCTGTTGCGTTCTTTGAGTGTCAGACAGGAAATGCTGTTAGGATAGTCAAGTCAGACCATGAGTATAGGGGTTACGGGGTTTTCCGAGCCTGGATTAAACGTACAGGGGTAGAATTCTACCCATCCCCTTAGGGCCATAGTAAGAGTAACGCAGTGATTGAAAGATCACATCTAACTATGGAAGGTAACAGCTGCCAGACTTGACGCAGGTTTGCCCATAAGTTTTTGGACAGACGGAGAAAAACTCTACGTACATAGAGAATAGGATCCCTAACTCACACGGAAAGTTCAAGGGTGTTTCCCTTTTGAGGCAATCTTTAAAAAGAAACCGCTCATGTCACACCTAAAGCCCATTGATTGTGCTGCGATCATGAAGGTGGAGAGTAAGAAGGGAGAACCCAAGGGCGTGCCGGTCATATTTTCAGGCTACGAACCAACCACAGGTTACTATAGGGTGTATGATCCTGTAGGTCGACGAATTCACGGAGATTTGCGAAATGTCCGTTTTGATATGAATCGCATGGGGAAATGAGTAGCTGCTATAGTCCTCAAAATGGATCCCCGGAAGACGAGAAGCTCGAAAGGGTTCATTAGTAAGCAAGCGCCATACCCAACGCCTAGAAATCCAGGGGAAGATTACGAGGAAGATCAGGATGACAGAGTCACCGATGCTATTGAAATAGAAGGAGCTGAAATAGGGTATTATCCCAGAAAGCAGGGTTTGCCCGTTTCGGGTGCTTCTAGGTCTACCGTAGTTGTGGAAAAGGAATTTGTGGCTGTGGAAAGTGACAGCGATATAGAAGTTGAGTCATTGTCCCCACCGGCCACCCCACAAGTTCCCAATCCCGAAGGAAACCCACAACCGGGAAAGGAAAGTGTCAGTGAACCGCCAGTTAGTTCGGTAGCCTTTCACAAACTAAAGAAGGCTGAAAAGGTAAGACTGCCGAACCAACTGGACCCCCTACAGGGAGCTGTAGCAGTACCTGCCCCAGAATTTGGAGGAAAATGTGCTCAGGCTCGATACGGAGAGCAGTGGCGCACTCATGTCAGAAGAGGACGAGCCATTCGTCCAGGGGGAGTGGAAAAATGGAACTTACACATTACATAGATTTTGGAGAAGGGAGAGAATGTTAGATAGCGATATAGAAAAATATAGAGTTATTTCAGTTGGTACGGACAGTCTTATTCACACTCCAGAAGTCAAAGTAGAAGTCCCCGTAGTGCCTAAGTTAGACCAGGGAGAACAACCTCAGTCAGTATCGTCTCCCCATAAGCCTTTCGTTCCTGGACTCAGGGTGAGATCTCAGGTGACAATCTCATACCTGATGGACAGAAGAGGGCTAGACCCCATAAGCAACCAGTTGCTCCTCCAGCTAGCGTAGCACCAGCTAATGTAGTGCCAACGCAACCACCGCCCATATTAACTGGAGCCAAATTGATTGAGGTAGTGCCTGATTTTGCTCATAATGCTTGTTTTTATTCTGCTATTGAACTGCCGCCCGAAATCAAGCCACAGGACAAGAAGGCAGCGGCTGAGCCAGAGAAAAAGAAATAAAACAGCAGGAAGAGTTGAGATCATTCGAATGGGTGAGAGAGACAGAGGTGAGGAGATGTGGCAGTAAGATAATACCATTGACATGGATTGACACGGTGAAGCCAGACCCTAAAGGTGGTACTTATTGTAAGGCCCGGACGGCCATAAGAGGAGATTCAAATTTATGGAAAATTGCATTCATTTTAATGCTAAACGTACATATTCTCCTACTGCTCATCATCGCACTTTTCTCATGTTTGTTGCGCACGCTGCAGTTCATAACAGAGATTTAAGGCTTGTTGACTTTGTTACTGCATATTTGCACGCTAACGTGCCTTACACCATCTATGCACATCCACCCGCCGCCAGGCTTTGAGCGTAATGGATGGGTGTGGCTCATTCTTAAGGCTTATTATGGTCATCCCGAATCGGGGCGATTGTGGTATGATGCTTTGAATGAGATTGTGGTTCGATTTGGGTTTAAGCCCCTTGCCATAGACAAGGCATCGTATGTGATAGCGAAAGACAACAACCCACTGCACACCACATTAATCACATTTCATGTTGATGACGGATTGCATGTTGCCAACGAGAGGGAGCACTTAGTCTTAGTCAAGTTCTTTCAGAAGAATGGGTTAAGATGCAAGGACCTAGGGATAGCCACGTCATTCAAGAACATTTCGCTCGATCATTTTGAGAATGGCATCCTCGTACAAGAGGAAGTCCCGCAGTGGTTTCATCTTTTTCTTCCACATGACCCCAATTTCAGTTTTCTCAAAGTTACAGTCTGTCGTGGCCAACTCGACTGTCGAGGCTGAGATTATAGCAGCAAATGAGGCGGTTAGGGAGGCAGAGGCCATCCGGACGGTGCTCGAAGACTAGTTATTCGCCGGGAACCATCCCGAGACTAGAGGATAACTCGGGAGCTATTTCATTGTCAGCTCGTGGCTTAGGTGAGAACCGTACAAAGCATATTACAGTGCGTTTTCATTACTGAGTCGACCGGTGCCGTGCAGGGTCCGTGCAGTTGTACAAGATTGCGTCGGACTCCAAGAAGAATTTGGCGGATTATCGGACTAAATCTCGTCCACTTCCGCAATTCTCGCCCATTTTCGGGCACGTCGCGGTGGAAATGCCGACCGTTTAAGTTTGCATTCGGCCGGATTTTTCGTTCTCTCTCAAGTACGAAATATTCAGCCAGAACGCGGTGACTAAGATAGCTTCCACTTGTTATATCATGCATCCCGCACCATGCGTCATATGACATTCTTGTTTGCTTTATTTTCATTGTTTGTGTATTTTGCTTTCGTTTCCCTTAATGTCTAAATACTTATCAACTAAACTCACTTTTGCTATGTTTACTCCGAAAAGTGAGGGGGAGGGAGAGCCACCACTATTATTTGCTTTTTATTGTGGCACTAGAAATTTATACATAAAGTTTGAATTATATCGCATGTGTCGATGGTTTACTCTGTTACATAAACTTAATCGAAGTTAGTGTCATAGTAATAGTTATAATAATAGTCAAGGCCAGACATGTAGATCGTAAACTAAGTAGACCCAATTTTAGGCCACCAAGAAGCTAGTTACTATGGTTTTAGTTCTGTTAGTGTAACTAAACCGTAGACATAGTTGTCGCCATGATCGGATCGCTCATATTTCTCGGTATATGCTTGTATCCTATGACAATCTTCAGATGTAATTAGCTAAGTAAGGTTAGGATGCAACCTCAATGTTATTATCTTCATGTTGATGTTTTCTGATGTAATGTTGGTAATGTTGCACGTTCAACGCAAAACTATTTCATAATGTTGTCGTAAGTTGTTCCTTGGTTACATGTTTATCTATATACTATGACTATATACATATTACAAGCAGGTGCTTCAGGCGGGGAACCGGCATTCTCATAACTGCATTTGTAGGCTAACAATTGCCCAGCATGTTTGCTTGCTGTCCTGTAGCTGATTTGTGTGAATCGCTATCGATATGTCAATTGCTAGCGTTGATATTGACATGATCTTTATCTGTAATGTATGTGATATATATGTCATACTTGTTAGGCCGTATATCAATTAATTATACCTGTTTTTAATGATCTGTTATTGTATGTGCATCATATATGTGCGTTTTTGCTTTTATACTATCCATCTCCGGTAGACAGAGCAAAACTGCAGCGCTTCATGCGGGCGGTAATGCAAAGTCCACCGTGCCATCACGTCCCTCTGCACCATTATCATTTCCGTGAGTTTCTCATTTTATGAGATTGTTCTGGCGTGTGCAGACGGGTTTATCACGGGTTTGCGGATTTGACGCAAAACTTACGCTCATTTGATGTTTTATGTTTTGTCAACATTGCAGGGAACCTGACAATGCATATAGGAATGGTAATTCCCCGGTCATTTACTTTTTATAAATTTTGCATAATGATTATACTTTCTATGCAATGTTTTTATTTATTGCCGCTGATATATTTCTAATTTCTGTTTATTTGGGATCGACTCATATCTGTAATCGATAGTTAGTCACTAATATAATACTATATCGCTGTGACAAGTTAGAGTCTCCCCTTGTAATAAGTCAGTTAGAAATAATTCAAGTTCCTGGGAAGGCAGTGAAAGTTAATTGTAGCTAGATTAAGGGATAGCACTTGAGGGGTGCGAGAGCTATACTACCGACGTCAAACTGCGGCTAACATGAGACTAAGGTGCGCGAGTCACGCGTATCTATGCTATGGGCCGGGGCATAGCTTCGAATTATGGGACAACCCGCCGGTTGTTAGCGGAGCCGATGTATCTACTTCTACGAGCCTGAGAGAGTGAGGGAGTGGATAGTCGATAGGTGTAATAATCATGATAATTTACTTTTTCATCATTTTCAAGTTATCATAGTATCTAATACATATTTCCACAGACTTGAAGGATTATCTTTAATGATGTCAAGCCTACGGTTCAAGTTGTACCTAATCTAAAGTAATCAGGGGGAGTGTTAGGTAATAGGTTGGTAGCATGCATATGGGAGTAGTAACTTATATTAATATCTCCGTGGTATGTATTGTACAGTACCGGGTTATGCGGTTAGATCAGCACGTATCAGACTAGTGACTTGACAATCAATGCTGATCCACTGCTTTGTGGACCCACTCTTAAGGGGCAAAGTGGGTCCAGCTGAGTTATTCACGGTTCCAGTCTTAATATTAATACCTACCATTCTTTTCAGTCGTCAGTTTCTGTGGACGATGTATAATCATTAAAATCATTCTCAGGTTCGGTACACTGGCCGTACGTCAATAGGAGAGCGTGAGGGTAAGGGTACTACTCAGTATTAATATATGTCAAGTTTTGAGTTTGTGTTTAAGTTTCCAATGTCACGGTTTCACAAAATAGTTATTAATATAGTTGTCGTAACTCATGTTAGGACCGGCAGTAACTTACTTAATTTACTTTAAGTTGTTACAGGGGGAGTGTTTGAACTAATATATATCTTAATTAGTAGTTAAGGGCAGGCCGTATCAGAGTAAAGGTGTCGGTAGTTACATATGATCCGGCCAGTCAAGTTACGTGTCGCGCTCTGTTGCCGCTTTTCTTATTAAAGCTGTAGTACTGCTGATAGAGTGTTGTAGCTATCATAGATTATTATATTATATTGATAATAGTAGTCTAACAGAAATGCGAATGGTAATTGAATTTCTTTCAAGTTGTATTGTCAAATTCAAATCAACACAGAAAAAAAGGTCAAGATCTCACGTTCATACGCTGGTCACGAACAAGGTGTCAAGTTGACTAAGGTTTCGGTTTCAATATTAATACTTCGCGTTTTAGCCATTCGCGCTATACCTCCTCCGCAAACCAATAGGCGGATCAGGCTGCCACTAGACTGCTAGGTCAGCGACTAGATTACGTCGCGATCTGCAGCTTTACATAACGTAAGCACAATGCGGCTCTTGGTTATGACGCCGCCGCTCGGACGAGGTCCAGCGCGAGTTTTCAAAACCCGATTTATTAAAACCAAACCTTAAACCACGTAATAGTAGGTGTCTGAAAATACCAAAAACTCAGACCCGGGTAAATATGTCATCCGCAAGTTGGTAACAGAAAAGGGAGTCTCGAACACCAATTGGAGGAGGCTGAGACTGGAGTGCCGGAGGAAGGAAGTAGGAGGAGCAGCAGGTCCCGGAGGAGGAGAACGGAAAGTGATGGAAGGCCACTGCCGCGTCCGCTGCCCGACTGGCAATAACCGATCCCCGGCAACGCCGCGCTGGCAACTCACCTCCGAAGACGACCCCAAAAGGGAGGAACAGGGGACGAGACCGGATGAGGAAAAGGAGCGAGAGGGAAGCGCTGCAGTCCTAGACCCGTGTGTGTGTGTGTGTGTGTGTGTGTGTGTGTGTGTGTGTGTGTGTTCTGTGTGCTGTGTGTACGCGCATGTGAGTATGTGTTTTGGAATGTATGTGTGTCTCTGTGTTGTGTACTTTGATGTGTGTCTGGGTTGGTCAATGAGTGTTGCTTCGTGTCTCAGCGGAGTTGAGGAGTGAAAGGGCCACTGCACGCAAGGGTGTCAAGTAGCATAAACACTCGCTGCAATCCAACACAGCCGGCGGATAGCCTGCACACAACCACCGCACACAAACACACAAACACACACAACACACACAACACACACAAACACACACAAACACACAAGAAATCGAAGCGGGTGATGGGACGGAGACAGACGAGCGGGTAGAGGCAAACAACAGTGGCTGACCTGCAGGCAAGGGCAGGTCTTCTCCCAAGTGATACATCTACAAAAACACAACACGAACGAACGAAGCGAAACACAAAAGAAATATATTCTAAGTCTACGTTCTTTTTTTTTAATGCAATTCACTTGAATGTAAATAACCACGCTGCATACATCCATATTGAAAGATAGATAAGCACAAGCAAGACCAGAAGGAAAGCTGGAAAGATAGGCAGAAAAGGAAGAGAAAGAGGAAGAAAGGATAAAAAATGAGATAAAGCAAGGTCAAGAAGGGGGAGACTTGCAAAAAGCGCAAGAGGTCAGCCGCAGGACACATATTAGAAGGAGGTAATTAAAGGAAAGATCACCATCGGATACTTGCTCATACAATCCCCCCTCCCTGGTTAATAACGATTGATGGGAGCGGAAAGAAGATTATAGTCTTAAAAACTAAATAATAGTGTCTTGACTGTACCTTGGCGACTCGTATTTGGATCAGCAAGTTGTCTCCCACGGCTTGGAACCTGCAGAAGGCCAGATAGATAGATAGATAGGCCAGATGGATAGATAGATAGATAGATAGATAGATAGATAGATAGATAGATAGATAGATAGTAAGATAAGATAAGATAAGATAAGATAAGATAAGATAAGATAAGATAAGATAAGATGTGTAGGTGTGTAGGTGTGTAGGTGTGTAGGTGCGTAGGTGCGTAGGTGTAGGTGGTAGGTGTTAGGTGGTTAGGTGGTTAGGTGGTTAGGTGTAGGTGTAGGTGTAGGTGTAGGTGTAGATGTAGATGTAATCTATCTATCCCATCTCCAGTCCGCTGTCAAGTCACCCTGTTGACGGGGTGCAATCTATGCCTATGTCTTCGGATATGCAGCGCTGATAGACTCAACATATCTATCTATCTATCTACCTATCTATCTATCTATCTATCTATCTATCTATCTATCTATCTATCTATCTATCTATCTATCTATCTATCTATCTATCTATCTAATCTAATCTAATCTAATCTAATCTAATCTAATCTAATCTAATCTAATCTAAATCTAAATCTAAATCTAAATCTAAATCTAAATCTAAATCTAAATCTGAATCTGAATCTGAATCTGAATCTGAATCTGAATCTAAATCTGAATCTGAATCTGAATCTGAATCTGAATCTGAATCTGAATCTGAATCTACATCTACATCTCAGATAGACACTTTGACCGATAGATGGACAGATGGATAGATATAGATGGATAGATGGCTAGATATGTTTGGTTTATCAGCGCTGCATATCCGAGGACATAGGCATCCAATATTGATTGATTGCTTGATTGATTGATAGAATGGAAAGAATGGAAAGAAGAGATAGTCAGCCGGCGCGTGCACGGAACGACGCCAAAGCACAGGAGTAGCACACCAAGGCACGTAGAGTATTGCACAGCAGAGGGGAAGGCCAAGGCCAGCTGGGGCAGGCAGGAGTCATCGGTGACATGCCAGGCGGGCGGGGAGAGGGGCTGCTGGGAGAGGACAAGGACCACTGGGCGAGTTGCGCCAGGGGGAAAGTGAGCTGCGTGTGCAACAAGTAGCGCAGCGGGCCTGCAGAGGTATGTATGTATGTACGTACGTACGTGTGCATGTACTTATGTACGTATCTTTGTATGTATGCATGCATGCATGTATGTATGCATGTATGCATC
>WBZZ01002915.1:55000-80000 GCA_019918135.1 Paulinella micropora
CCTGAAGCAGTTGGTAGCGCATCCCGACTCCCAACCCCATGTAGCAGCAGAGAAGGCGCACGAGCGCGCGCGAGGCCTTCTGGCTGGCCAGCTCGCACTCGTATTGGCCGGCCAGAGAGAGCGCCTGCTGCATGTGGCCCACCAGCTGGCTCAGCGTACGCAGCAGCTGCAGGAGCTGTAGGTGCAGTCTCAGCAATGCGCCCTCCCCGCCCGCGCAGCTCTGCAGTCTGGTCAGGTCGTGCTGCACCTGTGCCAGCAGTTCTGCTGCGCTGTTGGCGCTGCCGGCCCGGTCCCAGCCCACCGGCCCCGGCAACAGCCCCGTTTCCCACAGCACCAGACTCCGTAGAGAGCGCAGCAGCGCAAAGCGGTGGCGGATGTGCGGTTGCAACGACTTGGCACGCAGGGCGATGCAGGGCGGCGGCGGGGCGGCGGCGACGGCGGGCAGGGGGGGACTGGCCGCGCCCGTGGGGAAAAACTCGGGCAGCTCCACCCGGAGATAAGCGAAGTGCTTGGGCGCGTAGGGCGGAAGGTGCGGCGCGAGGGCGGGCAGGCGCTGCAGCGCGTTGTAGAGCAGCACCGCGCTGGCCACGTAGCTCTGGTCGCTCAGCTGCGGCTCGGCCTGAAGGAACATGGGCGTGTAGTGCAGCAGCTCGGCCACCAACAGCTCACACAGCTCCGCGTGGTGGCTCCCCAGCGCACGCATGCAACGGTAGATGGAGTGTGTGTCCTCCGGGTGGCGCACCAGCGACCGGTGCAGACTGGCCACCACCACCAACAGCTGGCCCAGGTCCTTGAGACAGATGGACTGCAACAGACGGTGGACGGCGGAGCGCACGGAGGGCAGCGCATCATCCTGCAGCACCAGCACGTTAGACAGGTAGTCGTCAGACAAGCGCACCACACTCCCCAGCCTAGACAAGGAGCGCAGCGCGTTCTGCCGCACTGACTCGATGTCGTCGTTGAACATGTCCGCCAGCGCCTCGACGGCGCGTTTGGCGAAGGTGGCGGACTGCAAGCCCAGCTCACAGATGGAGCAGATGGCGGCATTGCGCACCTCGAAGTACTCGTCCTCACAGCCGTGCACGATGGCACCCGTCCAGCCAAAGTCGGCGGGTGTTTCCTGAATGTCCAGGTCGCCCTCGGGTACCCACCAGTGGTAGTTCTTGCCCAGGTCCACCCGCGGGCCCGCATAGGCCGGGTTTAGCTCCCTAAGAGGCTTTTTGCTGAAGGTCTGCAACATGCGGTTCTGATTCACACCGTGGCAGATGCCCAGCAGGCGGCAGGCGGTCTGTCGCACCTGGCGCGTCACGTCGGTGCACTTGAGGCAGAGCTTGGTGAAGGTGTCGTCGAGCAGGCTCAGCACCTGCCCCTGCCCCAGCTGTACCGGCTGCCAAGGATAGGCCCGGCTGAGGCGGAAGAGCACCTCCAGGCCCTGTTCCCTGACCTGCGCGTCGCTCTCAGGCAGCGCGTCCCCTGCCTGGTGGTGATGCACCGAAGAGGTGACTTTGGAGTAGAGTGCAGGGTCGAGCGGCACGCCGCGGGCTTGCAAGCGTAGCAGTGCGCGCATCACCTCGCGCCGCACTAGCGGGTGCGCGTCCCGCAAAAACGCCACCAGCATCAGCTGCACCTGCTGCCCACCCTTGCCGCCGCGGCTGACAGGCAGCTGTGGGCAGAGCGAGGAGAGCAGGCGGAGAGCGGCGGCACGGACCGGGGGCGCGGGATGGCGCAGGCACGCCAGCAGCTCTCGCACCTCGAGCAGCGAGGCCGGCACGAAGCTACCCCGCGCTGCTGTTTGGGGCAGGTGGGAGAGGAAAGCGGAGAGGCCGCGCTGGGAGCAGAGCACCTGGCGTAGAGAGGCCAGCAGCTGCGCCAGGAAGCCCGGGCGGCCCACCAGCTGCCGCCGCGCGCTCGCACCTTCTGGCCCGGCTGGGGCAAGGCGCGACCGGGCCAGGCGGAGGGCGGACGCTAGGTCGGCCAACAAGGCGCGAGAGTCCACACACGGGTGCAGCGCCAAGCGGGTCAGCAACCGAAGCCAAGCTAGGCAAATGCGGGCACATGTCGACATACAAGTCTGATGAAGAAAACTATGTGCACTCTTGGAGAATTGGTACGGGCAAGTGTCGGTGTTTGTGTGCGTAGAGATGGCGAGGTAGAGCAGTAGGCAGCGAAGGGCGGCAAGGAGCTGCTGGGCAGGCGGCGGCAGGCTGTGGGGAGAGCGCAGTGATGACCCACTGCCTCGGGAAGCCGGCTTTCCCGGCTCAACACCTCGCGCAAGGCCCCAAACAGCGCCTGCAGAGCCTGCCAGCGGCAGCCACAGCAAACAACCAGCAGACAGTACTGTCGACTAAGGGACAGAGAAAACAGGTTTTGAAGTTTGATGATGCATGAAAACGGTAAACGATGAGAATCGTATATGCATACTATATGTACAAATATATTTTAAAATGCAAGAGACGCCGAAAGAGCACATCTTGATGGCTCTTGGAAAGACTTCTGCAGAGACTCTCCGTTTCCTGGCCATGCGCAATTAATTTTGTACTCGTAGACTGTGCGTGGTCGCGCATGTTTGCCATTCAGCGTGTGGTTGGGGGCAGGTTGCCTGTGGTTGGTTGGGCAGGGCGTGCAGAGCGGTGGCTAGCTGCGCAATCCGCAGGTGCGCCGGGGCCTGTTCGTCGTGCCGCAGCGCTGCAAGCCAGCCCAGGCCTGTGCCGGCGTGCTGTGGCAAGTGTGCCAGCGCGCCCGGCGCTGCGGGCGTGGGCTCTGGCTTGGGCGCCTGGCTGCCCAACCAGTCGGTAGCCTGCGCGACAGGCTCGGCGGGAGGCTCCCGCTTGACGCGCTTCGCCGGCACGGATGATGAGGAGGCCGCGAGCAAAGGCGAGGGCTGACGCTTCATAACAGCAAAAGTCAATGGAGGGCGCAGAAGTGCGATTCAGAACGGGCACAGAAAGGACGGAGTTGGCCTCAAGAGCGGAGCTAACACTTCACGTAGCTGGAAAATCCGATGACAACCATCCCGCAAGCATTCATATGCATGTGCCTGACGACTTTGACAAACATGCAATTATATCTACGAACCACATCACACAAGAGGGAAAGGGAAGTGGAAGAAGAACATGAACAGTGCGGTGGGTAAAGTTGAGAGAGAGAGACACACATATATATATATACATATATATATATGTATGTATATATATATGGATATAGATAGATAGATAGATAGATAGATAGATAGATAGATATATAGATAGATAGATAGATAGATAGATAGATAGATAGATAGATAGATAGATAGATAGATAGATAGATAGAGATTATATATATATATACATATATACATATATATACACACACATGTATACATATATATATGTATGTATATATATATACAGATAGATAGATAGATAGATAGATAGATAGATAGAGAGAGAGAGAGAGACACAGCGTTATGCATTTATATATATATATATATATATATATATATATATAAATGCATAACGCTGTCTCTCTCTCTCTCTATCTCTATCTCTCTCTCTATCTATCTATCTATCTATCTAGATAAAGATAGATAGATAGATAGATAGATAGATAGAGAGAGAGAGGGAGAGAGAGAGGGAGAGAGAGAGAGACAGCGTTATGCATTTATTATATATATATATAGAGAGAGAGATTATATATATATAGATCACACACACACATATATATATAATATTATATAATATTATATTACATATATATATTTGGAGAGAGAGAGAGATCATATATATAAATATATATACATATATATATAGGTCATACATATATATATATATATAGATCATACATATATATATATATATAGATCATATATATATAGATAATATATATATATAGATCATATATATATATATATATAATATAATATAATATAATATAATACAATACAAATAATATAATATAATATAATATAATATAATATAATATAATATAATATAATATAATATAATATAATATAATATAATATAAAAGAATATAATATAATATTATATATATGTAGAGAGAGAGAGAGAAAGAAAAGACAAAAAGAAAGAAAAGAAACGAGATCTAGAAAGAAAGCAAAGAAAGAAAGCATTGAAGGAAGAAGAAAGAAAGCAGGAAACAAAGAAGGAAAGAAAGAAGGAAAGAAAGAAAGAAAAAAAGAAAGAAAGAAAGAAAGAAAGAAAAAAATTGAGAGAAAGAGAGAAGAGAGAGAGAAAGAGAGAGAAAGAGGAAGAGAGAGAGAGAGAGAGAAAGAGAGAGAGAGAAAGAGAGAGAGAGAGAGAGCGAGAGAGCGAGAGAGCGAGAGAGAGAGAGAAGAGAGAGAGAAAGAGAGAGAAAGAGAGAGAGAGAGATCGAGAGAGAGATCGAGAGAGAGATCGAGAGAGAGATCGAGAGAGAGATCGAGAGAGAGATCGAGAGAGAGATCGAGAGAGAGATCGAGAGAGAGAGACCGAGAGAGACCGAGAGAGAGATCGAGAGAGAGAGAGATCGAGAGAGAGATCGAGAGAGAGATCGAGAGAGAGATCGCGAGAGAGAGATCGAGAGAGAGAGATCGAGAGAGAGATCGAGAGAGGAGAGAGAGAGAGAGGAGAGAGAGGAGAGAGGAGAGAGGAGAGAGAGAGGAGAGGAGAGAGAGGAGAGAGGAGAGAGAAGAGAGGAGAGAGAAGAGAGGAGAGAGAAGAGAGGAGAGAGAAGAGAGGAGAGAGAAGTGGAGAGAGGAGAGGAGAGAGAAGAGAGGAGAGAGAAGAGAGGAAGTACTAGAGGAGAGTGAAGAGAGAAGAGAGAAGAGAGAAGAGAGAGGAGAGAAGAGAGAAGAGAGAAGAGAGAAGAGAGAAGAGAGAAGAGAGAAGAGAGAAGAGAGAAGAGAGAAGAGAGAAGAGAGAAGAGAGAAGAGAGAAGAGAGAAGAGAGAAGAGAGAAGAGAGAAGAGAGACGAGAGACGAGAGAAGAGAGAAGAGAGAAGAGAGAAGAGAGGAGAGAGGAGAGAGGAGAGAAGAGAGAAGAGAGAAGAGAGAAGAGAGAAAGTACTAGAGAGTAGTATAGGGTCGCACTTGGGCACGGATGTTCAGCGCAGTTTCATCGCACAAACCACACTAAGAGCCGTTATTGTGTTTTGAGGCTACCTATTCTAAGTTCAAAACAACAATTTCATTAAAATCTCTCTTATTATGAATTTCGTTCTATTTTTCTTCGTGGATTAGACTTTCAGTCATTTATCAAATTCTGCGCCACAGCGCCAGCGCACCAGCGCACTAGCGGAGGTATGGATTTTTTTACTAGAAATTCTCAGTCAAAAAATATAACATTGTGAGAAGTGTTTTTCCACTAAGAGCCGTTATTCATTATTTCCACTACCTATTTATAAGCAGACAAAAGAAAGAAAAACTGCTACCTATTGATATTTGAAAGCCGACCGCTACGCTTGTCGTTTTCAAACATCGTCAAAAAAATTTAATTCCATTTAAGTGTAAGGACATAATAAGACATAAAAGGACAATGCCAGACTACAAGCAAGGAAAGATTTATGCTCTTCGTTCTCACCAGACCGACCAAATATATATTGGTTCTACATTAAATGAACTACATAAAAGATTATATGCTCATAGGAAAGACTATGAACATAAAAATAAATATGTATCTTCTTTTGAGATTTTGAAATATAATGATAACTACATTGAACTTATTGAAATGTTTCCTTGTAATAACAGAATGGAACTTAGTAAGAGAGAAGGAGAAATAATAAGGCACACAGAAAATTGTGTCAATAAAAATATTGCAGGTAGAACTACAAAGGAATGGTGTGAAGACAATAAAGATTATATTAAACAATACAGAAAACAATGGAAAGAAGATAATAAAGAGGAAATAAAACAATACTTTAAGCAATGGAAAAAAGATCATGATGAAAAAATGAAGCAATACCAACTATCATACAAGCAACAAAATAACGATATATTAAATCAAAAAGCAAAAGAAAATATTGTATGTGAATGCGGGTTGTCTTACACTAGAAGAAATAAATCAACTCATCAAAAAGCAAATAAACATTTTGATAATCTAATTGGATTAAATGTATTTGGATATTAAAGGTCTAATTTATCAACTTTCTTTTTAAGACAAGATGAAGTTCTTATATTATCGCTGTCAATACTTTCTCTTTTTAGTTGTTCTTTCGTTTTTTTCTCTTTAGTAATTTGTTTTACTTTATCCGATAATTGCTCTTTCGGTCCTTCTTCTTCATGGTGCTCTTCAACATTAGTCTTTAATAATTCTGACGGTCTTACTAAGTCTTCTTCTGATAGGATAACTTTGAAGCCTTTCCGGACCTTAACCTTAAATATAGTTTTACTGAATTGCTTGTCCCCTTTAGAAAAAATAGTTCTTTCTAATTCCTTTCTTACTCTTGTACCCTTAGGGAATTCATTAATTAAAGGATTTCGGTATATTTCCTGAGTGTTCTTTTCGGTTCCTTCAAAAACATTAATCGGAACTGCTTTAATTGTTGTATGATATGTTTTATTATAAGCATCAACAACATCATGAATAATAGGAACCCATTGAAAATTTTCATTAAATTCCCATATTAAGTTTAATTCATTTCGTATTGTTCTAATAAACCTATCAATTATACCCATTGTTCTGTGATCACCTACTTGGACAGTTCTATGTTCAATATTATTTTGTCTGAAATATTCACTGACTTGTCCCTTAAACTCACCGCCATTATCTGAAGTAATTCTTTCAGGAACTTTTTTTGTAAATATTTTTTTTAATCCTTCCAGAACATAACCAGTTGTTTTATTTTTGACTGGCTCAATCCAGCCACGACGACTATATACATCAATAGCAACTAAGCCGAAATTATAGTTAGCATTTCCTTTCTTAGTAGCAACCTTTGACATGTCCATTAAGTCAATAAATACTTGGCTCAGTGGTTTTGCTTCTGGTGAGGTTATCGTGTTCCATATCTTAGCGGGCTTTGATTGAAAATGTATTTTGGCCACTTCTTCAAGTTTTTCTTTCCGCTCAGTCTGCTCAGGAGTTTCTTGTTGTTGTTGCTTGCCATGTTTATAGTCCATGATATATCATTAAAATTTTAAAAACACTATCTATTTCATTATTTTTTTCCTTTTTGCTTGGTTTTTCTGCTTGATTATAAACATTAACTGATATGTTTGACTTTTTACCATTTCCTTTTTTAGATTTAGGCTTCGGCTCTTCTTCTTCGCTTTCTTCACTTTCGCTTTCGCTATCATTAGGTTCAGGCTCAGGCACAGGCTTTTTGCTTACTTTCTTCTTTGCTTCCGCTTTCTTTCTTCTTATTTTCATCTTAGCCATCTTTTCAGCAATGATATCTGTAAAATCACATTCTTCATCACTCTCACTGCTTTCTTCTGGCGTATCATCTTGATCTTTTCCATTGATGATATCATTAGCAACACCAATTTCCGCCGTGCGGTTTATCTTTTCCTACATCTCTTCATCATCGCCCACATAAGCCTTTCTACACTTCGCTAATTTCTCTTTCGCTATTTCAATCTTTTGTTGCTTTTTGCTCTTAATACTTTCCACAGCCTTACCCAAGTTCTTACGACTTGCTTCGGGAGACTGCATTTATACTAAGATTAATATATTTTAGTATTTTTAAAAATAAATATTTAATTATATAATTGATATTTTGTTCTGACTTCGTCATCACAAAACATCGTTTCCAATTAATTTTTTCTTCAAATTTTTTCCGATGTTTTAGAATAAGCGAGAGTGCGTCAGCACGAAGCGCAATTCTAAAATATCTATGTCGCAATATAAATCATTACTTGGCTTGAATGAGTTGGCAGTTGATAGTCTAAACATACTTAACTTAGACTTAACGAACACTAACATAGTATGTTTAAATACAGACAGAGTGCCAGAAGATGAAAACCCGTTGAACCTCTACTATACTGATTTACGATTTGACACAAGATTATATACCAAATCAACTACGGACATAAAAGAAGGAAAAAATTTATACTACACAGAGCAACGAGTAAGGGATAATGACGAAGTCAAAGCCTCAACTCAACACCGCTCTAATACTTCCAATCCGCACCAAACCAGTTTATATAATTTGATAGACACAAACATATTTGCACAAGCGAGCGGACAATACTTAACATACAACGATGTAGAAGGCAAATGGAAGAATACAGCCCTTGGTTCAATTGATACACTTTCAGATGTAGTCATTACAGCACCAGTGGCGATGAATAGTTATCTAACATATAACTCAATAAACTGGGTCAATAAAACATTTCCGATAAATGTGGATGAAACAGGTAATATTAGCATGGGAATGAAGAATATAACAGGAGTTAATTTACTAAATGACAAAGGCGTTGATGAATGGATATTTGAGCATAATGATAATAATAATAAGGTGACAGCATCTGGAAGTATAGACACACATAGCGATGTGACAATATCAGGCTTTCCAGCAGATAATCAACTTATTATGTATAGCACGGGGCAATGGAGAAACACCACACCACCCTTTCTTAGATTAGACGGCACAGCCAGTATGACGGGGGCATTAAATATGAATGGTTTTGCTATTTCAGGGGCTTCTACATATAATGGAATTAATCTCACAAATCTTGCAGTTGATGGTTCAGTGGTCAAACTAACAGGAGACCAAACCATTGCAGGAACCAAAACATTCAGCAACATAATAAATGCTAGTGCGGGGATTGATATGAAAAGTCAAAGCATAACAAATGTGAATCTTGTTGAAGGTGTGGATGTTTCTACTCTTGACACTTCGGTGGTTAAACTAACAGGAGACCAAACCATAGCAGGGAATAAAAAATTTACATCAACTTTGGAAGTAAGTGGTTCATCCAACCCTTCAACTTTTGATGGTATCGGCATAGCCTTTGATACAAAAATAGGAATGATTGCAGCACAAAAAACAGCAACAGCGACTTGGTATCCGATACAAATAACGGGGTCGTATGTTGAGTTATATTCAGGTAATACTTTAATTATAACCGCAACTGGCACTACACTATCTTTGAATAATAACAAAATAACAAACTTAGCCACACCATCAGCAACAACGGACGGAGCAAACAAAAGTTATGTGGATACATTAGACTGGCAAAATGTGAAACTAACAGGAAACCAAACCATAGCAGGAATTAAGACATATAGCAGTGGTGTTGAAATAACGGGAAATTCAATCAATTCAACAACAAAGGGCACATTTATCGTTTTCAATTCTACCAGTAATATCGGGTCAATTGCTAGTTTGGATATAAAAACTGCAACATATTACAACTTTGAAATTTCTGCGAAAAAAATAAGTTTCATTATTGACGGGACGATAGTCGGTTGGGTAAATGCTTCGGGGCTAGATTGTAATAGTAGCAAAATAGCCAACCTTGGAACTCCGACATTATCAACAGACGGAGCGACAAAAGGGTATGCGGACACATTGGACGGGCAAAATGTAAAACTATCAACAGACCAAACCATAACAGGAAGCAAAACATTTAATGGGGCGAGCACTGTGATAAAATATCTAACTTTAACTAACAATGCAGATTTTAATAATCAAACTATCACTAATGGCGGAAATATAACATATAATGGGGCGAGGATATTAAACCAAAATGGAGGTGATATATTCTTTTCACAGACATCAGGAGATTATCAGTATGTCTTATTTACTCTAAATACTGCTACAAGTGGAACCGCAGACCAACGAGGATATGTATTCACGAATGTAGCATCTGATGTAAAAGGGGCGGGACTTTATATTTCAAAACTTTTGGATGATAAAAGTGCTTCGTCTGACATTGTCCGTTTTAACAATGCTGGCGGTATGCGGTTTTATGGTGCCTTAAATATGAACTCAAACAACATAACAAGTGCTGGAACAATAACTTCAACCGCAGGAATAACTACGACAACATTAACAACGAGCGACAAAATAACAACAGCATCAGGCAAACCAATAATTATAGGCAACTCAACAAAAGGAGTAGGTTCGACGGGAGGATTAGAATTATATGGAACGGCGAGCAACACCGCGGGGCCACATATACAGGCAATAACAACGGCTGATGCTTATCCAACATTTCAACAACTAAACTGGGCACACGATAATGTCAATTTAAGTTTTGATGCTTATTTTGATGGCACGAACTGGAAATCAAGCCACAGCGGTTCAAACTTTCTAATTCAAAAAGGTGGCAAACTCGCTTTTTATTATAAATCAGGAATAACGGCAGGAAGCAATATATCTTTCACTGAGGCAATGAACATAAGCACAGCGGGATTATTAACTGCGAATGCGGGGATTACATACTCTGGCGTGCTAACTACCACAACTAATAATGGAGCGAAAATAGGAATTCAAGGACAAACAGACGGGACGAATGCGAGAGGAATATTTGTATGGGATAGCAGTGATTCAAACTGGGGGATTTATATGTCTCAGTCTGGTTCAGGTAAATCATTAAGTGGAGGAACAGCGCCAGCAGGAGGAGTAGGCGGAGGATTAACTTCTTATGCTATTAGATTTAGAGTGAATAATTCTTCAACGAGTGGGTTCATATGGGAGAATGGTTCAAATACTGCTTTAATGTCTTTGAAAGCAAGCGATGGACAATTATGGGTATTGTCTAATCCAATTCAATATTCAGACAGGAGAAAAAAAGAAGATATAAATGAATGCTTAGGCTTAGATTTTATTAATAAGTTAAATCCAGTTTGCTATCGTATGATTGATGACAAAAAGAAATGTAGGACTGGCTTAATAGCACAGGAATTAGAAGAAATACTAACAGAAATGGATATGTTAGATTTTGGCGGTTTTATAAAAGAAACAATTATGGTTCCGTGTCCAAAGCAAAGAAAAGAATATGAATTGAAAGGTGTGAGTGTTAATCCAGAAGATGTTAAATGTATTGATAGTGGTGATGTCGGTTATGGTATAGGTTATTCCGAGTTTATAGCCCCGTTAATTAAGGCCGTTCAACAATTATCAGAAAAGGTAGTTAATTTAGAAAAAGAAAATAAAAATCTTATGAATATACTACAAGACCAAGCAAACCAACTAGCAGAAATAAGAGTGGCCGTTATTGATAATGTCAAATAATACAACTAGACTTCATAGGCCACCGCCTATTATGGATATGGATGGAGAACTAACTCCAGAATTAAAGTCTCGTGTTCTTGAAGTAGAACTAAAGACTGAGGAAAAAAAAGTAGAGCACGAATTGGAAGATAACTGGAATTGTTGTTGTATAACAAACAGACCAACTGACAGCCGACTTATTAAATACTTATTTCAAATGGGTATCATTATTGCCATTATAACCCTTTGCATCGTAAGGCTATCGGAAAAGAACTTACCTTGTGAGGTTGCTAATACTTATGTCGGAATTTTGACATTGCTTATTGGTATTTGCCTTCCATCACCTTCTTCAAGTAAGAAGTAAGCACTCGTATAAATGTGTCATATACCATCTATTATCACCCGCACACATTAAAGGCAGTGCCTCATCAAAACTACGACACATATTATTTCCATTATTTATGAAAACACACTTAAACCCCGTATCTACCCCTTGCTTTATACAATAAGCACAACTCTCATTTTTTTTCTCACTGACCCGCGAGTAAAAGTCGCAGGCCGTCCGACCTAACACAGACCAAACAAATATTAATAAAATTTTTATCATCTTATATCTATATTTATATATTTTAACCACAAAGCACGAAGTGGCGAAGCAAGCGTAGTCAGAATGACGGAGCACAAATACCAAAAGATTATTTTTCTAAGCAATGATTTTGCTGGAGGAAGCAAAACATTTAATAAAAATATCCAAATGTCATTCACACCCACCAAAATGAATGTAAAATTTATCCACTATATGAACGACCAGACCGAAACCAAAACAAGAATTCTTTATATGGATAGAATTGGAATTATTGGAACATTTGCGGACAGCACCTCAGCAAACATTTCAAACCTTAGTTATAATTTGGGTGTTGTAGGGTGGACAGACGGACAATATACATTTAAAGTCCTTGAAACCGACAGCGGAAATATTGACACAGGAAATTTAGCAGGCCGAATTGTAGTGTGTTTGGAATTCGTTGCTTAATATATAAGATGATGAAGATTAACAATGTCAAGGTGAAGCCAGTAAAACAAGAGGGGGATGGAAACAAAAAAGCAAAAGGTTATAAATTATTCAATGAGCCGTATGCCAACATATTTCTACTTGCCCGTAAGAAGAGCGGTAAGACGACAGCACTATTTGAAATACTGAAACGGACAACAGACAGAAAAACCCGTATTGTCATTATTGCTTCAACGATACACAAGGACTACATTTATAAAGCAATGGTAAAGCACTTTAAGAACAGAGGCAACCCGATGGCAATATATACCTTTCTTAAATCAGATGGTGTAAATGTCATTGATTATGAGTTAGACAAACTGAACAGACAGGACGAGCAACACGAAGGAGAAGTAAAACAGGACAAAGAAGAAATAGAGAAGCCACAATTTCTTTATTTCGGAAAAGAAGAAAAAAAGAAACAGAGCACAGCAGAGGCAAAAGAAAGGCCGAGTAAGTATATAACTCCAGGGGTTAATTTTGTTTTGGATGATTTAGGTAGTGGATTAAGAGACAAGTCCGTAAGTGATTTGTTAAAAAAGAACAGACACTATAAATCAAAGGTGATTATGTCAAGTCAGTATTTGAATGACCTACGACCAGAAGCCATTAAGCAGTTAGATTACTTATTAATCTTTCCGGGTCAGTCTCAGGACAAAATGGAACTAGTGTATAAACATTTAGACTTATCTTTTGATTTTGATTATTTTCTTCAAAAGTATCACGAGGCTACAAAGGAGAGATTTAATTTTCTTTATGTTTCAAGTGTTGATGATGAGTTAAGAAAAATTTTGCTTATCGCATGAAATAATTATTTTTTGTAATTATTTTTTTATTTTTGCTGAAAGATTTTTAAAATCTTTCTATTATATATTCATCTATCTTTTATGGTAGTTAAAACAACTCGTGTTGAAGTCATTCCAACAATCGGCAAACGAACTATTAACTCAAGCACAAACATGGCTGGAGGTAAAAAGAAGACTGGTCGCAAGAAGAAGCAAGGAGGCAAGGGACAAGCAGGTGGTAAAATCAACTGGCAAAAAGTTGGCAAAACGGTCTTTGCCGTTGATAAATTTCTTCGCGGTAATAAGTTAATCTCAAGGACTGCGGGAGCATTAAGTAGTGTCGGGGTGCCTTACGCAGGTAGTGTTGGTGCTGTAGCATCAAGACTGGGGTATGGTAAGCAGAGAGGACGAGGTGCCCTTAAATTCTAAAGATATTTTGTTCTGACTTCTTCATCACAAAACATCGATGACCATTATTTTTCCTAAAATAAAAAAACGATGATTTAGAATAAGTGAGAGTGCGATAGCACGAAACGCGATTCTAAACTATCTATACAATGGTCGCTAAGACTAAAAATGTGAAAAGGGCAAAGTCCGCCCGCCGCGGGTTTATAGGAATAAAAGCGGGAAGCCGTATATTATCCAGAAGGGTAAAAAATATTATCTTAATTTCGGTAAAAAGACAAATGATATGAGCACACTTCAAATTGTTAAACTTTTTATGAAATACTTGAGCAGACCAAAAGCAAAGAAAAAAGAAAAGAAGGAGGATTTAAGGAAAGTCCAGAGTTTGTCGGAGATTGAACAAAATACTAGAACCACCATTAATGACCACTTAGACAAACTCAGAAAAGAGAAATACGATAAGATTGATGAGATAGACCAAAAAGAGAAAAAAGCACAGGCGGATGCTGAAGAAGAAAAGAAGAGGCAAGAAAGAAAAGACATAGCAGATGCTAAGGAAAGGCAGGATGAGTTAGCAAGGATACACCGCAATGAACTATCAGATATTAAGGAACGACAAGAACAAAAAGCCAGAGAACTAAGAAGGGAGCAAAAACTCATAGATGATGTAAAATATGAAGAAGATAGAAAAAATAGGATACAAGCATTACCACCGCCACCGCAATATCAATATATTATGCCACCACAGCAGGGACAACCACAAGCACCGCCACAAGCACCGCCATTAGGAGCACCACCCCAAGCACCAGCCTTACCTAATTTAGGAGATGAAGCACCATTGAAAACGAAAGAGCAATATGAGGAAGAAAAAAATCAAAAGCGGAAAGATATTGAAACACTGAAATTAGCAGGATATACAGATAAATTCATTAAAAAGATTAGTCTCAAAGACTTACAAAAAGCCAGTCAAGATATTCAGATGGCTATAGCCACAGCGACATCTTTAGAAGAACAGAAAAAATTAGCAGAAGAATATAAAGAAAAACTTGAAAAGGAAAAAAGAAAGCGGAAGAAAAGGGTAAGCATCTTGAAAATTTACAAATTAATCAATTTTTAATCTCTGGATTTTCAAAAACTTATCACCCAACCATTACCATAAAAGAGTTAGCACAGGCTTTAAAAAAGAGACTAGATAATGACGATCATAACAAATTAAATTACAAAGACACTTCAAAGTGGATTATTAACCTGATTAAAAGGTTTAATATTGATGTTGGAAGTGAGGTGGAAAACGTAAAAAGAAAAGTGGCGGATTATGCTAGATATGAAGAGTACATGGGTATTAATGAGCAAAAAGGTAGTGGAGCGAAGACATTAGAAGAATTAATTGATAAGGTATTTTCAATAAAAAATAATTAAAAAATATTTATCCCGCAAAGATTGGAAACACACAATGAATAAAAAGGACTTTGTAAATACTCTAACGAACAAAATGACAATAGCCCCAAATGTTGATAAACAAGTTTCAAATGATTTAAATGTTGATGAAGGGATGCCTCAACAACTACCCCAGCCACCAGAGCCGGCAACAGATACGACTACATCGCCAGACCAAACATCACTAGAGGAGACAACCATACCACCGAGTGACGCGGAGACACCAGAGCCACAACAAGCAGAGCCAGAGCAACCACAGCAAGAGGGTGAGGGGCGGGGACTAATGACTTATGAAATAGACGACATAATGAAAAAATATGGATGGTATCTCGGAGCAATAGCCAGTGATGAAATCTATAAGTTGAAGCCCGGAAGCAGAAAGCGATACGGATTTATTATGAATACAGACCCGAGCAACAAAAAAGGACAGCACTGGATGGCAATATGGATAAGTCTAGATAAAGACAGGAGTATTGAAGTGTATGACCCTTTGGCTGAATATCAACCGACTGAAGACTTTCAACAACAAATGAAACAACTAATTGATAAAAGCCACCCCGATAGTTATTTGTTAATGAAAGTTAATCAAGTAAAAGAGCAGAGTGATACGAGCGACACATGCGGATGGTTTGCTATGAAGTTTTTAATGGAGCGAGCGAAAGGTATTAAATTTAAATTTGCCAGCGGTTATACAGTAAAAGAAGACGAAGCGGAAAAATTAAAAGCACAGAATGGTTATGGTAATTTTGATACATACATTTGATATTTATTTGATATTTGTTTCAGACTTCGTCTTCAACAAACATCGGGGCTACGCACTTTTAAGGATTACAATAAGCATTAATTTTTTTGAAAAAGAAAAAACGATGTTTAGAATAAGCGAGAGTGCAGAGCACGAAGCGCAATTCTAAATATCATGGAATACAAGGGAGGAAGAAGATCGGGTATTTACTATATCAACAGTAAAAATAGAATAACGGGAACAGACAGCGACTTTACACACGAAGTCAATATGAAAGGGTTAGACAATCCCACACATTGTAAAATTCTTCATATTTATGTGCCGAAATCTTATTATTCAGTAGCCAGTCCTTACAATACTTTTACATTATCCGAAGACGGATATGAGGCTTTAATTACAATACCTGAGGGCAACTACACAATGAACAACTTAAAAAATAAACTATCTGAGATATTGACGGCAGACAGCCCGAATGACTATACTTATGTAGTCTCAAGCAACAATACAAACACGGAAGCGGAGGATGGAAAATTAACATTCAGTGTGTCAAATAACGGAGGTATTCAACCGCGGTTTATATTTGATGTTGATACACGTATTCACGAGGTTATGGGTTTTGATAGAAACTCAACATATTTCTTTGCTAATGATTTTATTAAATCGCCAAATGTAATTATTCTAACTGGTGAAAAAACGTTGTATCTTCAATCGGATTTGGTGAATGAAGGTGATAATCATGTGCTACAAGAAATATACACAGCCAACGAAATTCCTTTCGGTTCTGTCATTTATGACGGCTCTGGAAGTGAATACGGGAAAACATTGTCCGCTAATTCAAACAATGTATTCAGGTTTTACTTGACGGACGAAAACGACCAAGCAATAAATCTTAATGGTTTGGGAATAGTTATGACATTATTGGTTTATCGTGAAACTAACTATTTTAGTTTATTTAATTCATTCTTTAATTTGTTGAAAGCAAGGTAAAGATATTTTAATTTTGATTTAATTATTTTTTTTCTATAAATATATTCTTGTGAATTAGTTAATTTACACCACTTCAAAAACAAAACAAAAATGCCGTCTCAAGTTGGATATGGTCAGGAATTAGACCATCAACCAAAAGAACTACTAAAAGGAAAATACGAATTAAACAAACTTACAAGTCGTGAAGGCTCTGGTAATATTACTCTCACCACAGCGGGAGGTAATGAAAGCACCTTTGAAATCCCTACCCGCCCGCTGAACCTTGCCCGTAGTGTGTTGCGATTTACTTACACTCCACGGAACCCCGGTCAGAACAATGCTAATCGTATCTTCATGGATTGTCTAAGTATGATTAGGAGTATTGAATTACGAAGCCGAAGCGGGCAGTATCTGTGTAATCTTCAACATGTGGGAAATTATACCAAGATGATTTGGAAACCCGAAATCAGTTATGATAAGTATATGTCTTTGGAGAACCATGGTGGAGGTGTTTCTAGCGGTGCGTTGCTTCAGAAGTGTAATGTGCTTAATGATGCTACTTTGAATATTGCTTCAAGACATTTTCAACCCGCGGGCGCTGGTGCTACTGTCGCTGCTGGTGCTGCCACTTTCGGAAACCTTCAGATTACTGCAACTAATGTGGGAGATGTGAGTGGTGCTATAATTAACTCTATCAATGCTGTCGGTAATAGTGTCAAGACATTGGTAAGTCTCCCGTCAATGAGTGCTCGTCGTCATGATGACCTTTTGAATAGTTATAACGGAGTAGGAGGTTCATTTGTTAATGTCGCTTATGAGGAGGCTAAGTATTTTGAAGTTGGAACGATTCAGGGTGCTGCTACTGCTGTCAATACTGCTGATGACACTCCAGTTATCAATGTTAAATTACCTTTGGGAATGATTTTTGGAACTATTTTTGAAATTGATAAAACACTTGGCTTCAATGAAATTATGGATATGCGGATTGTTTGGGAGGGAACTAGTAGAACTATGTTTACGGGAACCGCTGCCACTAACATTGCTGAAGGTGCCGCAATTGGTGCAACTGGTGCTGTTGTTTCAAATTTGAACTTGTTTCTCGCGGTTGAAACAGACCCAAATGTTATCCTTGGTGTCCAAAGCAAAATCGCTGGTGAAGGGTTTAGATTTACTATTGAATATCCTATCTCATGGAAGCACAACCTTGGAAGTACAAGTCAGAACTTTGTGGTAAAAATGAATAGGTCGCAGGGTGAAAGAATTCGTCGTATCTATACATCCGCTTTTCATAATTCAGAAAGTTCTTATACTTCTTTCGACAATGACCACAGAAACGACACTAAAATTAGAACTTATTATACTACTATCGATGGTAGCAGAATGCAACAATTTGACATTGATACTTCTGATCATGAAGACTATATGATTTTGAAGGATAAGTTGAAGGGAAGTGCTATCCTAAACACCGATATCTATAAATACAACTGGTTTCATGTTGATTACTGGGATAACAACCGCCCACTTCACGAGAAGAATGTTGAAGGTTATGAAAAGTCTGGTCTGAGCCTTGACACCGAGCGACGATATGAGTTCGTTTCTACTACTGCGGGAAACAACCTCAATCACTACACTTTTGCCATTCTTCAGCAAGATGTAATTATAAGAGGTATTGAAATTATTAAGACGTACAAAGATTTAGAAAATCTGTCAGCAACAAGGTTTTGTGAAACTTTTACAAAAGTTTCAAAAGAATAAATAAAAAATAAAAAAGAATATTATTTTTTTGTTTTATATAATATGTCTCACCAGAGAAACTTAGTCGCGCAAAATCCAGACGGAGATTTTGTAAATGTCAAAGTCGGATATGATGGACATGTTGAAACCAATAATATGAAAACAGCTTTCGGTGAAACAACTACTGCACAATTAACACCAGTATTACAAGAAATCTTTCCATATACCATTAATACAAGGGTATGGACGAAAACAGAAATAAAATCATCTGTGTCATTTTTGGATAATATGGCTGAATTGAAAACAACTGCTGATGATACATCACAAGCAGTAATGGTAAGTAAAAAAAGAATAAAATACAGAACAGGTACTGGAATTATGTGTCGTTTTACTGCCTTATGGGATATAGATGAAGCCGAAGGCTATCAATCATTTATTGGAATAGGAGAAAGTGATGTCAACAACGGTTTCTATTTCTTTATGGATGATGCTGCAGGAATGCACATTCTTCATTCAATAGCAGGAGTTGAAAATTTTATTCAACAAGAAGACTGGAGCGACCCGTGCGACGGGACGGGCGATATGCCACTTATGGATTGGAGTAAAGGAAATGTATTTCAAATTCAATTTCAATATTTAGGCTTTGGTGCTATTAAGTTTCCTATTGAAAATCCAAAGACGGGCGAATTTCAATTAGTCCATACAATTAAGTATGCGAATGCTCATACAGGTGTAAGTCTGCGAAATACAACTTTACCATTTTCTGCGGGTATATTTAATGCTAATGGAGGTGAAGGGATACAAATTTTAAAAACTGCTAGTTGTAGTTTGTTTGTTGAAGGCTCCAACACTATTAATACAAGTATTACAAATACGGCGGAAGGAGACGAAAAAACAAGCACAACCGAAAGCCCCATTTTAAGTATCAGGAATAAAGCACTATTCAACAATAGTCTAACCAATTATTCAAATGTCTTTCCTTCATTAATAAGTATTACTAATGAGGATACAAAATCAAATATTGTAAAAATGATATTGAACGGAACACTGACGGGGGCTGGTTTTGTTGATGCGGATGCTAAAACTTCAATCGTAGATATAGATACTAAAGCAACCGCTGTAGCGAATGGAACAACAATTTTTAAACTTTATGTAAATGGGGCATCAACACAACAAATTAATGTCAGAACTTACGATATTCAATTAACACCGAATGATATTTTGACATTCACACAAAAGGCCGTGTCGGCTGGGGCTGGTAGTAATATTAATGTTATTGTTAATTTTATAGAAGACCAATAAAGCAAAAAAAAAAGAATTAGTGATTTGACTTACTTTACTTTACTTTTTTTGGTATTATTTTTTTAACATTACCTTTTACAACACGAATAACATCGCTCGCTTTCCTTAATACACATCCTTCTTCTGTACATGAAACATTTGCTATTTCTTCACCTACATTAGCCTTTATTTCAGTGATACCAGTCTCTTTCAAATCGGTTGCCGTAAAAGAAGTGCTTTCTTCCTCCATCATTTTCGTCAATGTCTCCTCTAACGGAATAACTACTTTAACATTATCGTCCCTTGGCTTGTATTGCTCATAGAAAGAAACAATGTCGGGCTTTGTCCATTTAATGGTCGGCTTTTTTATTTCGCCGTCAAGGTTCCATTTTTCAATTTCATTCAAGTAGTCCTGCTTGGTGTTGAGGTCGGCCATGATATATAAAGATTTTTAAAAAAAACTTTTGGCAAAAATATTAAGTGTATTTTTTTACTTCACTTTTAATGTCAGTAAATTTATCAAACCACGGCTGTTTCATAACCCATTCAAGGTATGGCTTATCAATAGTTGCAACATCTTGAATTTTTTTTACTTTGTATTTGCCAAATGGAAAAGTATCCTTTGGTTTTCCTTCTCTACTTTTTTCAATCGCCTTAATTTCTTCATCAATTACCTGTTGCACATCTTTTACTGAAAAGAATTCCTTCATCTTCTCAATTGAAAGTTGTTCAAATTTTTCACATAGTCTGGTGAGGGTTGTCATTGGTCTATATAGAGTGGTAAAAAATTTTATGGAAAAAAATTAATTATTTGTTTATCATTTTTATTTTTTTTAACAGCCAAAAGGTCTAGCTTCAATCGCATTCTCTACAATTCCGATAACTTGTCTTTTCGTATATGTAAAACTAAATATCTTTTCTAAGTATTCGCTTGTTATTTTTTTCTTTTGTTTATCTCTTGTAATTTTGTTGTTTTCTATTATAACTACTTTTCCAGACTTCTCAATTCGCTTAGCAATCCGTAATTCTTCATCAGTCTCCAACAATTCATCCAGTTCATTTTTTCCATTCTCAAATAATTCAGTGTTTGTAATACCTAGCCCGCAACTTATTACACTTAACATATTCGGTAAATTCAATGCTTTTTTCGTTTCATAGTTCATACTAAATCCTTTTACTTTCATACTGGCTTTACCATTATCTAATAAGTATCCATAACATTTCGGCCCGCCTCCCACAAAGGTTTTTATTTTTGCTCCTTTCAATTCATCTGTCCAATCTCCCAGTAAATCTCCTGTCTCTACATCCACCTCATTAATTTCTTTGTTAGTCGTATATATTACACTGTCTGTGTCATGATACAATATTCTATTACCTAATCTGTCCATCATATTGTAAAGTCTCATTCTCGCATGGCATGTGGTAAATAAAGCAACTACAATATTTGTTTTAATCGGGTCGCTCACCGCATCCTGTTTTAAGTCATAACTGGCTTCTACAATTTTGTCGTTAATTATGTTAATATTTATATTATCTACTGATTTATCGTTCAATAGTTTGTATAATGTATCTTTATCCTTTATCATTTTGTTCTGTGTTTTATTTTGTTTCTGTCCAAACTTACCCCATAAAGAGTTCAAGCACAACTTAGCCACTGCTCGTCCTTCGTTTTTAAATATTTTGCTTTCATCCATCTTTACACCCATTTTAATTTCCATGCTGTTTATGTAATTTTGTTTTTCTGCTTCCGTATTACATCCCGCGGGATATCCACTGGACTCTTGTTTTACTTTCAAGAATGTCTTTATGTATTCTTTGAATAGGCTACTGCTTTGTTCTTTCCAGTGCCATACTTCATATACTTTTATCAACTTATACCCTTTCTCTAATGCCTTGTAAATTTCTGGAGTTGCCCATGTGCCTGTTATTGCTCGTTCTTTATCTGTGTGCTTACATTCTCCATGTTGCTCAGTCATTCCGCACTTATCGCATAAGTAATACATCATCTTACCTCTGTCCGCCTTCGGTAAGACTGGGTGTAGTAAGCCTCTAGGTGGTAGCATCTTAACCTTAGCCACTCCGAAATATTCTCTGTTTATAATTTTATTTTTCATTTCATTTCTTTCGTAGTCATTGTTTGGTCTAATAATTATATGGTGCCCGCTTCGATAAAGGTCGTAATACATCACGGTCGGATAAAGTGAGCATATGTCAATATATTTCGCATACTCCTTATCATGTCGTGATTTCCAATATAATTTCAAAGCATTCACTCTACCTCCAAACATTGCCTCTCGTGGGTTTAGTCCTTCTTGTTCAGTAATTCGTTCGTTTGTATCCTCTGCCAGTCTTTCACTGGTTTTCATCAGGCTCCATTCGCACTCCCAGACACTTATTACTTTTGCTTGTTCGTTAAGTTGTTTTTCTCTTCTCATTGTTTCCTTGTATAGTTCGCCCATTGTCTTATTCTTCTTCACATTCAAGGCATTGCTATTCCAACACTTATCACATCCGTGCCAATGACACCCGTAAAACTCATAAGCGGTTTTGTTTTTCTCATCCCATCCATCTACATACACACGAGATTGACCGAGTTGAAACATTTTTTCACCTCCGTTGAATGCGTGTTTAATATCGGTTTTGTCTAACCTGCTTCTGTATGCTAACCATTCTACACAAGCCCTAGAAGTCATCCTGTTTTGCTTTTCCGCTTTCAATATCGCAATTGAATTCTCTGGCATAAACTTAGCACGATACAAAGCCATAACACAACTCGCAATAGTTGTATATTGAAAAGGATCAATACCAAACTCTAGAAACTGGTTTCTAAAATCTATACACCCCTTTCTCAGTATATCAACATCTGAATGACAATACTCACCGATTTCCTTCGCCATATCAAAGTGGTTATGTGCTTTCACTTGTTCGTCATACCATTCAAGAAATTCTTTTCGTTTATCTCCTCGCATCGTGTCGTAGCAGTAATGTTTCTTATGTGGCATTACACCAACATAGTTTTTATTTTTAGCCGTATTGAAGAAGTGCGGAAAGAACCCTTTCTTAAGGTCCGTAAGTCCGAATGTCTTTGGAAAGTCTGACAATGGCATCGTAAGAAAACTTAGGCTGCCTATAAACCGATACTTCTTAAGTGTCATCATCATAATCTTACCACCTTCATAGATTACAAATGGAGTTTGCCCATTATCAACCAACCACTTAAGAATAAACTGACAATCATAACCGCGGGCATTGTGCGCAATAAATGTAAATCCGCTGTGTTTAGTGTCAAAAGCCCAATTACAGAAATTTTGAATGTTCTTGTGAATTACTGGCGGTTCCTTCGCATCGTAATACTGGCTTTCCGCATGATTAACAATGTGCTCGCCTGTGTCCTGTGTCGCTTCAAAGTCAAAGAATATGTATTGCTC
This sequence comes from Paulinella micropora, assembly GCA_019918135.1. Taxonomy (NCBI): domain Eukaryota; phylum Cercozoa; class Imbricatea; order Euglyphida; family Paulinellidae; genus Paulinella; species Paulinella micropora. The sequence goes on from WBZZ01002915.1 coordinate 77,966, forward strand.
TGACGGCGGTAAGATTTCTTTTTGTAGTATTTCACATTGGTGTTCAAGCGGTTTCACTAGTTTGCAATTTCGGCATTTCGCATATCCGCATTTGTGCTCATCCTTCTTTCTGTAATTCAGCCCGCACGATTTACATTTCGCTTTAATATCGCAGTTTGTCGTCCTATGATTATTAAAGCATTCAGTGTTTGGAAACTTTCTATTACACTGCTCACATTCTTTCCACTTGCTCTTGTCATTTATTCCCTTACATCCGTTGGTTTCACAGATACTACATTTTGCTTCACAGGCGTGTCTTTTTTGGTATCCCCTTAGACACAACTCACAGAAGTTTTCCTTTCCTATCATAGACTTCATGTTAGTTATGGCATCGTAATGTCCTTCAGTCTTTAGAATGTAAAGGTTAGTCAGCCGTTCTCCGTTCGCATCAAGTAGTTCTGTTTTATAAATGATTTTGTCAGGAAATTCAACAATAACCAGATTGTATTTAATGTGATTAGATTAGCAAATGTATTAATTTCTGGTATTCCACATACATCCTTAATGACGTTTGCTTGGCTGTGTAAAGCCTCAGCCATTTCCTGCTGTATCTTTCTTTTCCCCATTAGTATTGTCTTGAATTTTGGATGTTTTTCAATTTTTGCTTTGACTACAACGATTGCTCGTGCTAAGCATAAGTTATCGTTGTTTGTAATACAGATTACTCCTTTCTTTCTGTATATATCCAATTTGTTCAAAACCTGTAGCCTTGTCCCACCAGTCTGCATTTTAACAGATTTCAACACAAATTTTAATTTATCAAAGTTTATTCCGTTCTCATCCATGTAAAGACTTTCGTTGCTTTGAAATATTGCAGACAATCTTTCTAAAACTTTTTCAACCGAGATTTGATTAACTTTGTGCAAGCCTGTTGATACTTTTCCATAGTAATCAACAAACTCAATACCTAGGCTAACCTTATCTTCGGGTGCTTGTCGTTTTACAAAGTCGTTCAACACAATCTCAATAAATCTTGTTACATCGCGCATCGTAAATGATCGGAAGTTGCCGTTAATCCTTACCGCATATCGGCTTTCATTTATTCCTAGTTCGTGTTCCTTGCTGTCGTCCCTTATGATATCATAATTACCATACCGCAACAAGTCTCTGTAATTTTCTTTCATCTCTTTTTTCTCTTTAATCGTAGGTAAAGGTGGTGCTATTGGTATAGAATGGTGCTCAAAATACACCGCACCTCTTACTTGGTTCAAGTAGTTTTGGGCTGTCGGTGTATCAATTTTATACCCCCTTACCTTCGGTTTGATATATAGCACATCCCGACCCTGACAGACTTGATTTCGTAACTTATCTTATATTCCCTTAATCTATCCAACCTGTAGACCTTGCCGTTATATGTGTGTCTCCATGTTTGATAATAGTATATCAGTGTGTCAATTTTTTTTTCTAAATTAAATATTAAATAGAAATTTTTTATATTTATAAATTTTCAATCATTTAAATAGAAATTAAAATTTTTCATTTTTTGAAATATGTCTTTTGGAGTTATTGTCTGTAATAAGTGCTGATTGAGATATACCTATAAAATTACATAACTCACAATAATATTTTTTACTCTCTCTTATTTTATCAAACCTCTCCTTTTGCTCACAATTTAAAATGTTTTTGTTTATTGCCTAGTATTGCTTTTGATACTCTCTAACTTTCTTACTTTCTTTTTCATAATATTGTTTATGATATTGCTTGTGGTATTGTTTTTGATATTCAATTCGTTTCCTTTCGTTCTCATCTTTAAATTCTCGTTCATCAAATTTATGATATTCTCTTGTGCCATCAGTAATATTAGGACCGATAGCATTATTTAAATTTAATGTATGTTTCAATTCATCTATATATTTCTGTTCAACCGCCCTTTGTTTATCAATGTTATAATTTTTAATTACTTCCTCTTTAATTAAAACACACTTAAAATTTTGAAATCCTTTATTCTTCATATGATTGTATAACTTTCTATTAATTCCTTTCTTGCAGAGTAATT
>WBZZ01002915.1:85000-95000 GCA_019918135.1 Paulinella micropora
AATGGAGGACTGGATGCACATGGCCTTTTGGCTCAGCAATTGGCAGGAGATACACTATTATTATTATTATTATTATTATTATTATTTTGGGGGGCACCAATACATGGTTGGGTGTCACCGCCACACGGCGGGGTTGGGGCCGTTGGCAGCTTGTTATGAGGGGTACATAATCAGTGCTCCACTGATTCATGAGACGGAAACTTTTACTGAGAGAAGCTCTCTCACCACGCTCACGGCTCTTGGCTCGGGGTGGCCTCTGGTATCACTCGGGGTGCGGGGGGTGGGGATTATCTGAGGGAGGGGGTTGGGCTCAGTGGGTCACTGGACAGGTTGGTTAACTAAACTACTGTCGGTATGAGTGGGAATGAAGGCGACAGGCTCCACACATTTCCACAAGCCTTGAAATCACTCAACTGCCACAGTAGCGACTGCCTGGACGCGGGGCTCCTGACTCACCCTCTCTCCCAGAACCCCTCGTGCTCACTTTGCGGATGCCATGGGGATGCTCTGGCGGAGGGTCGGGACGTGTTGGGTGCATGTGACCGGGCCTGTCACTTAGTGTTCTCGGTAGATGACTCTTTTGTAGCTTCTATCGGACGCAGGGTGGCTTGCCACGACACCTCAATGATGCATAGTACGTCACGTCTCTGACCTGGTTACGGGGGCGGGTAACTGAGGCGGGTTCCTGAAGGCTGGTTACGGAAGCTATGTTATTGTTGTTGGGTTCCTGGCTGCTATGTTATTGTTGTTGGGTTCCTGGCGGCGTACATGTTTATGCTTTTTTAAGGGTTGAGCTTTAAATAACCCCACTCGGGTCTTCTTTTATCGAGCTCACCACTCGGTGGATGGAGGCCTGGGGTAGACTTATACGATGTTTTTGATGCTAGGTTCCGTCTCCAGGGATTCGACTGGCATCGCTGCTTTGCCTCACCGCACTGCCTCACCCACACATCCACGCTGGCACACTGTTTCTCCTCTTGCTCTTGTACCTATGTCGCACACAGCTATGAGCTCACGCCGATGAGTGGTTGTGACGAGGTGCACCCAGCTGGATTGCGGGCGAGCCACGGCGGCCTCGCTCTCGCTCGCTCTCTCTCTCTCTCTCTCTCTCTCTCTCTCTCTCTTTTTTTTTTTTTTTTTTTTTTTTCTTTTTTTTTTTTTTTTTTTTTTTTTTCTTTTTTTTTTTTTTTTTTTTTTTTTTTTTTTTTTTTTTTTTGTTGTTGTTGTTGCTTTGCTTTGCTTTGCTTTGCTTTGGGCGAGGCCTAGCTTTCACATGGGCGGGCTGAGCCTATGAGGGGCGCACGATAAGCGTTCCATTGATTTATGAGACGGGTCCCAATTACTGAGAGTAACTCATGTGAGTTGCTCATCATACTCATGGCTCTTAGCTCGGGGTGGCCTCTGGAATCACAAGGGGTGGGCACTGGGGGAGGGGGTTGTGTTCAGAGGGTCACCGCGAAGGATGGTCAACCAAACTACTGTCGATCGGAGTTTGTACGAAGGCGAGAGGCCCTACACCTTACCACAAGCCTTGAAACGACTAAATGACCAAAGTAACGACTGACCGGAGCGGGGCTCCTGGCTCACCCTCTCTCTCAGCACTCTTCGTGCTCATCCTGCGGATGCCATGGGGTTGCTCTGGCGGAGGGTTATGGGGTGGTGGGTACACGTGCACGGGCCTGTCACTCTGTGCTCTCGGTAGATGACTCACTTGCAGCGTTTATCGGACGCAGGGTGGTTTGCCACGACACCTACCTCGATGATGCACAGCGGGTCTGCCTCGTGCCTGGTTACGGATGCAGGTGAGTGTTTGTGTGTATTCCTATACATACGTACACGTATGCTTTTTAAGGGTTGAGCTTTAAATAACCCCACCTGGGTCCTCATTTATCGAGTTTACAACTCGATCAATGCGGCACCGGGGTCCCATACCACTTATGTCAGGTTCTTATGCGAAGAGCGCGGCCGCTAGTGCTGGCCCTATGGGTCAAGGCGGTAATCCTTCAGGTTTAGACGTTCCCCGTGGGAGTGCGCCTGCGGGTGGCGATGGCTACTCGGCCGGGGTGGGGTGGTCGAGTGCTCGCGTACCTGACGGGCAACCTGAATCACGTAGAGCCAGCAATCCTGCTGCATCTCGATCACCCTCCCCAACCTCGGAAGAGAAGTCACGTCCGGAAAGGTCTGGTCACGGCGTGTGGCAAGCGGTACCGCCACCGAGGAGGTGGCGGAGGAAGGTACGAAATGAGCTGGATAAGAGATGTTGCATAGTATGGGGGCTATCGTATGTCTCTCAGACAGTGGTCATGGCGCGAGAGCTCCGAATTCTCGGTCTCGGGGAAGTCGAGGTGGAATTCGCGGGCAGAGGTAGTGGGCGACATTTGCGGATTAAATGTGCGTCTTGTGAGGAGGCGGAGAAGATGGTGCGGCTGCTGCGGGAGCGTAAGTTCTTCACGGGAAAGGTTCACGTTGCGACGGGTAGGACTTTCCGGGAAAGAGAGAAGCAGCGGGCTGCACGGGGGGGTGCCCAGTATGTAGAGATGCAGAGGGAGCTTCGCAAGCAGGGGTTTGGCTACTGGGTGCTCGACGTGGAAGTCGACGAGCCCCAGGGCGAAGCCTCAAGCGGTGAATCTCCCTTGGCGGAGTGGGGCGGGATGCGGGAGCTGGAGGAGCTGGGGCGGAGGGTGCAGGATGGGCCGTGGAGGGTGGCGGAGGGCTCCAGGCGGGCTCAACCGAAGCGCAGGCATCGGCATCAGCTTCGTTCTTCCCAATTTGTAAAAGGCTTCCCACTGAGGGTGGCCTCACATAATTGGCAAGGCAAAGTGGGTGCGGATAGCCCAGGCTTTGGGGAATGGCCGGAGCACTACAAGGAGCGAGGCTGGGTGATCGTCGGAGTCCAGGAGCACAACCTATCGTCGCAGAAGGTGGAGAAGCTCCAAGTCGACGGCTTCGCAGTCCTCGGCAAAGCGGCTGCAACTGGTGCGGGCTCGCGTCTCTTGGGGGGAGTCTTGACGTTGGTGGCCAACTATCTGGCACCGTGCGCTACCATTGTACAGGCGCCTGTTCCACACCCACAGCAATTGTGGGTGAGGCTGTCGTCTGGGAGCGCGACGGCGTCGGATGTGTTCGTCGGCAACGGCTACTTCCCCCAAGAAAATCAACGAGAGGAATCTATTGCAGCCTATGAGGCGTGGCAGGCGGCCGTCTCCTACTTCGCCACCAAAGGTCATGTGGTTACGGTTGGTGATGCTAATGCTAAGCTGGGGCCCTTCAGAATAGCGCGGGAGGAGGGAGTGGTGGGCCTCTTTGGCGAGATAGATGGGAGGGGTAGAGGGGTTAGGAGTGAGAATGGTGAGTTGCTGGCTGCGATGCTTGTTGCCACGGGGTTGCGCAATCTCAGTGGGTTTTCGCAACCACGGGGGGACAAATATTGGTGGTCTAGGCAGGAAAATGTAGGTGGACGAAGGCATCTACTGGATTACATCTGCGTCTCTTCCGAGCTGGCGGAGGAGGCAAGCTTGGCGTCGACGAGGTAGACCTTGATACCGACCACAAAGCTGTGTGGGCGGAACTGGTCTGGGGGGGACAGCCACCCCCCAAAAAGCAGGTAAAGAGGTACAAAGCATTCAAGGCAGAGCGCTTGATAGGCAGGGTAGTTGAGGGTAAGGAGAGTGAGCTGTCTAAGCTTAGGTTGAAGTACGACGAGACCTTTGCAGCTGGTATATCGGGGCTGTTGCCAGATGGCCTCCCAGATCTATCAGCAATGGAGGACCCGGATGAGCTTCAGCAGGAGGTAGATAGGGTCGCTAGCTTAGTGGTCCGAGCTTTCACGGGCGCAGCCGTGAAGGTCTTGGGAGTTCGGGTGATTAGGCCAGGGTTTACTAATGCGTGGTTTGATGAGAGTCTTAGGGCAGCGATTGCGCGACGGAGAGAGGCATACGGCCTCTGGCGAAGGAATGAGGCCAACCGAGAGGCCTGGCAAAGATATAAAGAAGCGAGGAAGGCGGTCAGAAGGTTATGCAAGGAGAAGAAGGAGCAAGCGTGGAAGCGGGTCCAGAATGACACCGCTGCCAACTTCAGGAGCGCTACCATGGCCACGTACTGGAAGCTGTCAAAGCGTTTGGGCGGGGTTCGGCGGTCGAACGCTTCTGCTCCTGTTCGGAAGCCCGATGGCACTCTGGCATGCACACTCCGGGAAAAACTACAAGAATGGGAAGAATACCGCCGACGTATGGTGGTCCCCAAAGAAAACCAGTTTTTGGAGGATGCATGTGTAGAGGAAGTCGGTTCTGATGAGGAAGCAGCGCGGATTGAGCCCGAGCGGAAGGCCCGCGAAACCTTCCAGTATAACGACAACCTGCGCGACCAATTCGAGGCCATGGCGCAAGCCGAGGAGATCCGGACTGAGACGGGCCCGCTGGACTATGATTACACCGAGAAGGAAGTGGAGCTCTGCCAAGAAAATCTCCAGAATCACAAAGCGTGCTCACCGGATAAGATCAAGAACGAGATGCTCAAGTACGGAGGCACGCGGATTGTGAGCTTTCTGGTGCGCTTCTTCAACTGGTTGAAATCGTGCGAATACACCCCCAGCGACTGGGGCAAAGCGATTATCGTCAACATCCCAAAAGGAGGCGACCCAACCGATCCGGAAAATTGGAGAGACATCGCGATTCTGAGCTGTCTGGGTAAGATGTATCTGTCCCTTATGGCGGCGAGGCTTACGGCTTTCATCGATCAGCCGGGCAGGCTTCGCCCAGAGCAGGGTGGGTTCCGGCCAAAACGTAGTACGGGGGACCAGATTTTTGTCCTTAAGGAGCGTCTGCGCCTTAGACAACAAGCTGGCCTCCGTTCTTTCGTTTTGTTCGTGGATCTGAGAAAGGCATTCCCTACGGTTTGGCGGGCCGGGTTGTTTCAGAGGCTAACCCAGATGGGGGTACAGGGCAAGTTCTATCGCATTCTGCGGCGTTTTTACCGAAGAACGTCATCGCGAGTGCTAGTCGATGGCGAACTCACTGGTGAAGTGCTGGAAGAGATGGGAGTTCAGCAAGGGTCGCCGTTGTCACCGTCGCTGTTCAACGTCTTCATGGATGAGCTAACGGTCCGAATCGCGAAAGAGTTGGAGATCGAGGACCTCAACCGCATCGAAGACATACGGACCCTGCTTTACGCCGACGACGTTGCGGTAATTGCGCATAGTGTCACGGAGCTTCAACAGATTGTAAATGTCGTGGCGACATTCGTGGAGGACTATCGGCTTGAAATCAACCTGAAACCGGGCAAGACGGAAGTCATGCCGATATACGGGCACGCCAAGTCAAAAAAGTCGCCCCCATGCGTGAGGTTCCGGGGCAAGGTTCTCAACGTCACCGACCACTACAAATACCTGGGAGTTCTGCTCACGGACACCCTCTCCGATAAACCGCAAGCGAAGCGGGCGGCGGAAATCACTGTAGCGGGAACGGCTGCCTGCTACCCCCTCTGGATTGCCCATGAAGTTCCAGCGCGTCTTCGGCTGATGAATTGGCAGCAAATGGTTGGCGCAAAGTTGCTTTACGCATCGGCTTTTTGGGATCTGCCGGGCGCCAACAAGCTGAGTAAGCTGGAGGGCGCGTTGGTAGCGCCCCTGCGGGTCATCTTGGGTGTTGGTACGCGCACAAGCGGCTGCATCACCAGGGGTTTAGGCCGCACGCCGAGTTTTAGCATCCTTGCCAAGGCGGCCCGGCTTCGGTTCCTAGGGCGCATCGAGTTACTGGGCAACACAGCGCTAACACGCAGGCTTTACAACACGGGTCGGTGCAAATGGAAGGAAGATACGGAAAATTTGATCTTAGCAGATCACAGGCTGCGGGAGGGCTTGGATGCGCTCAAGCGGGTCGTGAACGAAGATGGCACGGTAGATGATAAGGACTGGCGGGCCGCTCTGGCGAACTGGAACGAGGTGGTAAAGCAATGGTCTGTCCGGCAGGAAGTAGCTGGCTGGGAGCGGCAGGCTAAGCCCTCTGATGGGCTTAGGGTGCTGCTTAGCCAGATGTCTTCCCGCTCTGCTTTCCCACGTTGGCGGGCGCTGGAGGGGGGAAGTCACAACCTTATCAGAAGGCGATTGTTGAGCTGCAACAATCGCCTTCGCCTCTACCGATCCAAATTTGGCTCATGCTCGCCGGACTGCTCAAGCTGTTTCGCCTTGTGTGGCACTGAGGTTAACGAGTCGTTACGTCACTTCCTGCTGCATTGCCCAACGTTTGCGAGCTCTCGTGAGGCACTGTTTAAGTTTATCGATGAGGCGCAAGCCCGGCAGCCCCTCATGCTGAATCGAGGAGGGCTTTATCACAGGGAACTGCGGGAGGCAGAGGAGGAGATGAGGCTCTTCAAAGAGGAATGGCTGAAGGGGGAGGATGAAAAGATGGCGGCGATGCTCGGCGTTTTGTTTATCCCTGTCCCAGAAGAGGTGGAGGAGGAGTTAGGAAGGTTTGTTGCCACCATCTGGAAGGAGTGGGAGGAGTTGGAGGCGCAGACCAGGGAGGCAGAGGGGGCGGAGGAGGAGGAGGAGGTGATCGACCTCACGGTCGTTCAGGAGGTGGGTAGAAGGAGGGGAAGGCCTAGTCAGGTAGATTGTCTGGCTAGATCTGTTGTAGGTGGAGGTCAGCGCAGCGTCGCGGACTTCTTCTCGGCAGATAACTCCTCTCACTCCTTGCACCCACTTGCACATGCACAGCACGCTCATTTGCACATTGCACTGCCAGTCGAGTCTTTGGAGCGGAGCCGCGTCACCGAACGGTCCCGTGCTACCAATGGAGGCACATGTCCGACAGGATCAAAGGCCAATTGACTGATAAGTCTATTATTATTATTATTATTATTATTATTATTATTATTATTATTAGGGAGTACATAGGCCATCGGTCCCTTTCCATGGGCTGATTGGTATTAAGCTCCTAGAGAAATGTTCTATGCCGTCACTTCCTTTATTCCACCGATTGGTGTGGAGACTTTCCTTATGGAATGGAGGACTGGATGCACATGGCCTTTTGGCTCAGCAATTGGCAGACGATACATACATACATACATATTATTATTATTATTATTATTATCATTATTATTATGGACACCGTGATAGCCCAGTGGTCAAGTTCTACCATCTGGGCCCTGTCGCCAGTTCGATTCCCGTCGGTGCCACCAGTATTTTCATTGAACATACCGGTCCGTCTGGAAGTGTTGGAACTGCCCGTGCGGGGGTGTCATTAGAGCCTATCGTCAATTCTTCGTACTCCCCTCACGGGTGAGACGATGGAGGCGCATGTGCAGATTTGCATCAGCCATTGACAGAGAAGCACTATTATTATTATTATTATTATTATTATTATTATTATTATTATTATTATTATTATCATCCCTGACAGGTGTTGGAAAAGGGGGTGGGGGGTTTGGGGGGAGGGGGAAAATGAAAATTGTGTACTCCACCCCCACCCAACCCCCCCCCCCCCCCCGCATTTTCGCACCCCTGTCGGAATAAATCATGGTTTGTGGGAACGAGTAGGAGTTCGGAGCTCATATTTACAGGGTGGTTAGCCCCAGACTTGATCTCGATTCTGATATAATTTTTTTGGAATTCACAAAATTTGCGTTAGGGGAGTGTCCTGAATGCCAAAATTCCTTGTTTTTCTTCGCATCCCAATCGGAATAAATCATGGTTTGTGTGAACCAGGATGAGTTGGGAGCTCATTTTGACAGGGTGGCTAGCCCCAGACTCGATCTTGATGCTGATATAACTTTTTTTAATTCACGCAAATATTTGCGTTAGGGGAATGTCCTGAATGCGAAAATTCCTTGGTTTTTTAGCCTATTTTCTGCACCCTCGTCGGAATAAATCATGGTTTGTGTGAACCAGGAGGAGTTGGGAGCTCATATTGGCAGGGTGGCTAGCCCCAGACTCGATGTTGATGCTGATATCGTTTCTTTGGAATTCACGCAAATATTTGCGTTAGGGGAGTGTCCTGAATGCCAAAATTCCTTGTTTTTTGGCAGTACTTGCCGGTGCCTCCGGCGATTGAACGTAGCAGGGGGGGGTCCGGGGGGCCCTCCCCCCGGGAACCCAAGCCCTGTGATTGTACGTACCCGTTCTGGTCGTGGGTGGCCCCACACCTGAAAATTGAGGTTTTTTGCCACCAGGCGCCTTTGCGGCACCTCCGGCAATTCAAGGTACCCTGTCGAAGGGAAAGGGGGGAGTCCGGGGGAGCCCTGCGATTGTACGTACCCGTTCTGGTCACAGGTGGCACCCACACCTGAAAATTGACGTTTTTTTGCCACCAGGCCCCTTTGCGGCACCTCCGGCAATTCAACGTACCCTGTCGACCGGGCAGGGGGGGTCCGGGGGGAGAGCCCCGGGAACCCAAGCCCTGTGATTTCACGTACCAGTTCTGGTCGCGGGTGGCACCCACCCCTGAAAATTGAGTTTTTTTAGCCACCAGGCGCCCTTTGCGGCACCTCCGGCAATGCAACGTACCCTGTCGAAGGGAAAGGGGGGCTCCGGGGGAGCCCTGCGATTGTACGTACAGGTTCTGGTCGCGGGTGGCACCGACACCTGAAAATTGAGGTTTTTTTGCCACCAGGCGCCCTTTGCGGCACCTGCGGCAATTCAACGTACCCTGTCGAAGGGAAAGGGGTGGGAGGGAGGGGTGGGGGGTCCGGGGGGCCCTCCAAAAAGTGATAAGAAGTGGGGCTGGCGGGGTTTGGTGCGCTTCGCGCACCGGTAAACCATCCTTTCAGGTGTTGGCGCAGCCCCTAGTTATTATTATTATTATTATTATTACTATTGGACACCGTGATAGCCCAGTGGTCAAGTCCTACCATCTGGGCCCTGTCGCCAGTTCGATTCCCGTCGGTGCCACCAGTATTTTCATTGAACATACCGGTCCGTCTGGAAGTGTTGGAACTGCCCTTGCGGGGGTGTCATTAGAGCCTATCGTCAATTCTTCGTACTCCCCTCACGGGTGAGACGATGGAGGCGCATGTGCAGATTTGCATCAGCCATTGACAGAGAAGCACTATTATTATTACTATTATTATTTAGGGAGTACATAGGCCATCGGTCCCTTTCCATGGGCTGATTGGTATAAAGCTCCTAGAGTAATGTTCTATGCCGTCACTTCCTTTATTCCACCGATTGGTGTGGAGACTTTCCTTATGGAATGGAGGACTGGATGCACATGGCCTTTTGGCTCAGCAATCGGCAGGAGATACACTATACACTATTATTATTACTATTATTATTATTATTATTATTATTATTATTATTATTATTATTATCATTATTATTTAGGGAGTACATAGGCCATCGGTCCTTTCCATGGGCTGATTGGTATAAAGCTCCTAGAGTAATGTTCTATGCCGTCACTTCCTTTATTCCACCGATTGGTGTGGAGACTTTCCTTATGGAATGGAGGACTGGATGCACATGGCCTTTTGGCTCAGCAATTGGCAGGAGATACACTATACACTATTATTATTACTATTATTATTATTATTATTATTATTATTATTATTATTATTATTATTATCATTATGGACACCGTGATAGCCTAGTGGTCAAGTTCTACCATCTGGGCCCTGTCGCCAGTTCGATTCCCGTCGGTGCCACCAGTATTTTCATTGAACATACCGGTCCGTCTGGAAGTGTTGGAACTGCCCTTGCGGGGGTGTCATTAGAGCCTATCGTCAATTCTTCGTACTCCCCTCACGGGTGAGACGATGGAGGCGCATGTGCAGATTTGCATCAGTCATTGACAGAGAAGCACTATTATTATCATTATTATTATTATTATTATTAGGGAGTACATAGGCCATCGGTCCTTTCCATGGGCTGATTGGTATAAAGCTCCTAGAGTAATGTTCTATGCCGTCACTTCCTTTATTCCACCGATTGGTGTGGAGACTTTCCTTATGGAATGGAGGACTGGATGCACATGGCCTTTTGGCTCAGCAATCGGCAGGAGATACACTATAC
>WBZZ01002915.1:100000-121143 GCA_019918135.1 Paulinella micropora
GTGGCGTACCGGCAGCGGCGATGGGAACAGGCTGTGGACCATTTCCAGGCCGCCCTGAAGTTGGTTCCGAACGATGTGGTGGTACGTCGTCAATGGGAGCCCACTCTTTTCAACTTGGGACATTGCTTTCGAAAGCTCCACCGTTATGACAAAGCCATTGCACAGTACAAAGAGGCGCTCGTGCTTGTTCCGAAGGAAGCATCGCTGTATGCGGCCATAGGTTTTACTTTGCACCTCAAAGGGCAGCTAGACAAGTGTATCGAATATTATCATAAGGCACTTAGTCTCAACCCCCAAGACAGCTTCACATCGGACATGTTATCGCGTGCACTGGAAGAAATGTACTGATTTTAAATTAGCAGCCGTCGGACGAACGTGCAATTCAAAATTATACACAGTCAGTATGCTATGTATTTAATTATGAGTATTTGTGCTAAGCCTGCGGTGCTCGAGAGCCTGACGATGTAAGGAAGACCCGCAGGACTAAAGAAAGAATGTACTCGGACAGTCTAACGCCTTGGCGCTGCCATGACCTTGTCGTCGTGGTCGACGTAGTCCATCAATATAGTCACGTATCTCGTTTGATTTTAAAATTTAAAAATCTTGTGAAAAACTTGTACAACGGGCCGGCCGGTTCACTCAATCATGGTGGAGGGTGTGGTGAATCTCTAAACCTGAGTCTCTCTAGCACCGTCCCTGTCTTCCTGTAATTCTTTTCTTGCATCCAAACGCTTGAGTTCACTCGCTCCTTTTTTTTTTTTTTTTTTTTTTTTTTTTTTTTCTCCACTGATCAACTTTTAATGATAGAATACTTTGCCACTAGTAGGGATAAGTCTTTCTGTTTTCTCTCTGCCAACAAATGTTCTCAACGCTGAGACCGCTCAAGTTCCCAGTCTCGGCAAGGAATGGAAACTTATTCCTTCAATTTCCATACTTCCATTTTTTTCACAACTTGATCAACTTTTAATAATCATGAATCATATTATTAATAGACACTGAATACTTGCCACTTTTGTGAGTTTGTATACAACTCAAGTTCAAGTAGGCAGCCTGAGGTATTTAATGGAATACAACGAACTTTTATCAAGAAGTGACAGTATGGCTGCATTGAGTCCTTACTCTGTGAGAGCAGGTGAAATACAACACTCCATGGAGGCAATCAGGGCCGGCAAGTGGTGAGGCAGGCAAGGCTGGCGAAACAGTGACTGCTGAGGCCCGCAAGCTGAGAAAAGAGCACTTAGAGCAGGATTTGTCTTGTAGAGGGCAGATAGGTAAATATGCGATCTTTTCTTATACCCCTATACACAGTGATGTATAGAAAAGCTATATCTCGTCAAGATGTAGTTATATCCGTTTTTATTTATATATTTTTGAGCCGGTTGAAAACGATAATATTACTATTCATAGCCGGTACTACTTAAGCAGGATAATATTATCGTTAGGGGTGACATCGGGGACTGGCTCTGTTTCCTTTTTGTTGCTTGGCTCTGACAGTCTCCTATATTTTCCGCTATACTGTTTTCCTCTCTTTTGTAGAGGAGGAAGATTAGGTTATTTTCAGAGTGCTGTGGAATTGGATGGATAAATACCCCGGCTTGCATTAAATAATATCTTTTGATTATAACTGACAAAAGTCTCAGCGGCTATGGTATCATGATGATAAGCCAGGGGACATTGTCATGTTGTATTGGTATTACCCACAAGTTCCGAAGGGCATATCTTCTAAAATGTTTATGCACTGGAAGTGGCCTTATCAGGTAGTGCAACAGACAGGTCCTTTTAACTATCGGATTAGTTCGAATGCAGGGGAGAGAACAAAATTGTTAATGTTCGGCGTCAAGTACCGTCGGATCCGTTCCTGATGGAGAACAACGCTCCAAGAAGCACTCGTCAGGGAAAAGGGGGAGTTTGAGGACCCTCCTAAGTTAAGGACGGATAAGGAACCCGATGGTAGTAAGCCCGGGGACCGGCAGGGCCAGCCTTCAGGAGGGGGGACAGGCACGGGGGCCCCGAGGAGGGCGCGGCCGAATACGCCCCAACTTGAGGAGCCCGGAGCCGGACAGAAGGGGTCAGAAACGAGTCGCAGGCCACCCACGGAGGTGGCCAAGAGAGCGGCGGACACGATCTGATCTATTCTGAGCCGGGAAGTAGGCCGGGTAAGCGTAGGAAGGCGGATGTGCAGGCGGAGCCGGAGGGGCCGGTTGGACCCTCGCTGGTGGAAGTCCAGCGCAAGTTGTGGAAGGAAGGTAATAAGGTACTGGGGATGACGTGGGTTTTGGATCAGTTCTATCTGGTCAGGCCCCCGACCAGATTCGTTACAAAAGGAGACAAGGACGTTCTCTTTGTGATGAAGGTGATGGGATTGGCCAAGGACTCAAGGAAGACTCGATCGTCAGACAGTGCGCTTAGGAACCTTCCGCCTATGCTGCAGTTTTACCGGTCTTGGGATAAGGATACGGTTGAGAACCGGATGTACCGCGAGTATGTCCCGGGTGGTGGGGTTCTGCAAACAGGGAAGTTTGGGATGCCAAGATAGATCGGCTACACGGAAGTGTGACAAGGATCACGAGGCATGGACAATATCGGCGTGGCCGAGGGTTGGATTGTCCCTTCGAGCTATATACATGACGAGCAGATCCCGCAGAAGGTTTGGGACGTGCTCAAGCAGAGCGGGGTAGACTTAAGGCTAATCTGGGGTGCACACGCGACTGAGACGGTGCGTGGAAAGAAACACCCGAGCCTGAAGTAAAAGGTGGCATCGAGAATGCGGAGATGGATAGAGGAACGGAATTCGGTCGGAGAATGGAAGTTGGGCACACATTGACCATATGTGTCGGATAACGAGTACTGGGGGTCCTACTCAACTATAAAACTTTACGGACACAGTACGGGAGGAGAACTCGACGAAAAGGCCGTCGTCGTTTTAAGATTTGGACTTGGGGGTTCGGTCAATTCGGATCTCGGGGCCAAGGCACCATTAACATTTGACGGATTAGACAGAGTCTGGTTGGTGGTCGATCACTATGGGACTGTGACTTCGGGGAATCGCGCGCGTAGGATTAGGAGACGGGGACTTTCCGAGTGTTAGTTCACGATCTTCGGGCAACATTAAGTCTAAGATCTTAGCCCACATGAAGCACAAGCCTTTAATCTGTTGGATGACTCTTGGTAGATTGGATCGAGGGTCGAGCATGGATCGCTCTTGGGATGGTGGACAATCGGCTGGGATTCCCCCATATGCCGGTACTGACCGAGATTATATGAAGATGTAGTCTCCGTTGGTATTACTCCATGAATTGAGATCGAGCGATCTCAAAGGAGGGGGAAGGGATGCTATGTAACACCTACGGTATACCAAATCGTTATTTCGCTATTAGTTTTTACGGGAATTCACTCGTCGAAGTGATTCCTTGTTATTAAATGTATATTAAGAGAATTCTTATTACATTTCCGGTTTTGAGATATACTTCCGGTTTTAATGTTATATTAGGATTAAGGGTATGGGGGAAGCTTGGAAGCTTGGACCCCTGATAGGGCCTGCCACGGTAAATCCTATATATTTTACACTTAACCGTTTACCGTAGTGGTGAAGGTTGTTAGGATGTAAGTTACACAAAGCTGTGGCATCCTTATTCAGTAACCACCCACATTAATAGCGTTGACCCGAACCTTTTGTAGCAAATGTAGTAACCGTTTGAAGGATAAGGATAATTTTCACGGAAATTCTGTGAAACCGATTTAGCCGTTTTTCCCAAGTCACTTGAAATAGCAGAGCAGTCACTTCGTTTATTTATTAATACGTAATTTCGTACTCGTTGCAGGCTTGGTTCAAGTTTGTAATAAGACCCCAGGTTACCCTACGAGCTCAAGGAGTCAAAAAGGAATTTAATGATAATGAACACGACTGGTTCAAAGCTAACCCGGGCTACTTCAATAGTAGAAAGGGAACGGTCAGAATTGAGCCCCCTGGCACGCTCAACGCCGGCGGTGCTCGGCATGTAATTCTCGTAGAGCGCGCGTAGGATTGCGGCCTCGTGGGTCAGGTCGGGCCTGAGCGTGTTCTGGAGCTTGATGAGTTGCAGCAGCTCCTCTACGGACCCCGTGTCGGGCGCGCCCAGGACCTCCGCCTTCCACCAGCACTTGAGCAACTGCTTGTCCACGTCCGTGCGCAGCCCCCAGTGCGAGGCGCGCGCCCGCAGGTTGGTGGTCTCTAGGTCGGCGAGCAGGTCGTTGAGGAAATCACGGAACAGCGCGGTCTGGTGCAGGAAGCTGTTCCGGTAGAACTGGAAGGCGTGGATGACCTCGGCGCTGCGATTGCGGCGGTCGGTCTGCCCGATGGGCAGCGAGAAGGCCCGCGCGACCAGGGCGCACCACTGCTCGTGCGAAATCTCTTGTTCGGGGCGCAGGGCCTCGCGGGAGTACACCAGGGCCGTGTTGTCCCTGGCCGCGCACACGCCCGCCACGGCAGTAGTGCGTCCCGGTTGTAACGCGAGCTCGTAGAACTTGTCGGACTGCAGCTCTTCCAACAAGGCGAGCTCGGCCAACTGCCCCGCGTCCTGCTTGCCCGCCCGGAACACGAGGCCCGGCAGGAAGCCCCTTTCGCTGGGCGCTTCCGGCACATTGTCCCTGTCCTTCCATTGAGCGGGGGGCACGCTGATCCTTGGCTCGGGAGGTTGTGGCTTGCTGCCTAGGCCGTTGGGCAGGCTGCCCTTGAGGTAGGCCTCCTCGAAGATCCTGTCTACGTTGCCCGTGCGCTTGCGCGCCAGGAGAACGCCGTCCGCGGCGTGGTCTAGGCTGAATGCCAGCCTGGTGTTTTCCAGCTGCCGGCGGATGAGGTACGTTTCTAGCAGCGAACACATCGGGCTGCAGGGCAGGCCCGTATGGTTCGGCCGGTACGGCGGGAACTCGACTACCACCACGTCCCTGCGGGCCTTACCCCAGCTGCGGCGGTGGAAGCAAGAGTACTTCCGCCGGTGTCTGAGTTCCGTGAACGAAATGTCGAAGTCGCACGCGTCCATGCATTCGAAGACTTCGCCCAGCGTGCCGTGCTTCCTGCGCGCCAGCAGGCACAGGCCCTGCTTGTACATGCTGAGCACGATCTGGCTCGTCAGCTTGGACAGGTGAGCCCTTAATTCCCGGGTCGCCGGATGGCGCGGCTTGTGACCGCTCTGGGTCAGGATCGAGATCCCGCCCGACAGGATCTGTTCTCTAATCTTGTTGAGAGCCTCGAACACGCAGGGCTCCATGCTCATCCTCTCTAGTGTCAGCAGGACCCGGCGGCTGATCTGGGTGGCCTGGCGGGCCTGCACGGGGAAAATATCTTCCTGCCGCAGGGCCGCCATCTTCGCCAACACAAAACCTCCCCCTGTACGGCCCAAACGTCCTGCACGGAGGGAGCAGGGAAATGGAAGGGGAACTCAGGAAATTTCTTGTTCGTGGGGCTTTTTCTTGGAAAATGCTGTCGGTGGCCTTTAGACCTCCCTTCCCCCCCCCCCCCGTTTTTTTGGGGCGGGGCCTAAGTACTTGCACTCTTTCCCCTCTCCCCCCCCATTTCCCCCCACCGATCTGCGCACTTTTCACGCCGGCTACAGCGAGCAAGAAAAAAATCATAAGTGCCAAGGAAAACGGGGGAGGGATTTTACAACGAGTTCGAAAAGGTTGGTCTCAGCCTCTCCACACTGCCCCCCCGACTAGCACTCTTTTTTTTAATACAGAGAACAGCCTTGACTATTAAGAAAAGTTATTATAAAAGTCATTGTGTTGATTGTCCATGGCCAGGTTTTCCTAGGAAGATTCCGGGCCCTCAAACCCCTGACCCTCGTTGTATAGCAAAACGGGTGAATCTAGTGGTGGCAGAATATCGTCGTGCTCTGAAGCGTTCCTGCCATTGGCCGGCAAGTCCTCACGACGATCTGGTGCTCTGTGTGCGCTTGACTGTGCGGACACGCCGTCGGATTGACTGTGCGGGCCCCAGCCACCGGCGGCGGCTTGCGGGGCTGCCACTGGTGAGGGCTGCTCGGCCGTCGCCCAGCCGCTGGCGGCGGCCTGCGGGGCTGCCACTGCTGTCGGGGCCGTCGCCCAGCCGCTGGCGGCGGCCTGCGGGGCTGCCACTGCTGTCGGGGCCGTCGCCCAGCCGCTCGCGGCGGCCTGGGGGGCTGCTGGTGAGGGCTGCGGGGCTGCCGCTGCTGTCGGGGCCGTCACCCAGCCGCCGGCGGCGGCCTGCGGGGCTGCCGCTGCTGTTGGGGTCCAGCTACCGGCGGCGGCCTGTGGTGCTGCTGTTGAGGGATGCGCGGCCGTCACCCAGCCGCTGGCGGTCTGGGGGGCTGCTGGTGAGGGCTGCTCGCCTCCTCCCACACTCCCGCGCGCCAACAGGAGGCCCCGCCGCCGGGCGTCCTGCTAAGAGTGCAACAGAGAAAGAAAGAGGGGCCGGAGGAAACGAACGAACTCTTCCTGTCCCTTCTTCGGGGGGTGGGGGAGAGACGACGCGAAGGAAAGAGTCGGTGGTTTGTTTGTTACTATTTGCCCCCCCAAGGCGCGAACCAAACAAAACCCCCCCCCCCCCCCGCGCGGTGCTGGCAACGTACTAAGCTAGACACACAACAACAACAAAAAAAGAAAAAAGAGTTTGGCTTTTAAAAAAGGAAATTTTCTGTCTCGATTTTAATTATTTTTTACAAGGGGCCTTCTCCAACATGGTGTGTTTTTTAGCTTCTTCTTCAGAGGCCAACCCACTCGTCGTCAACGTCCATGTCGTAGTCCCGGGGTTGGGCACCTCCCCTGTTCACGGCGTCCTCTCTTACTGACTGGTGCGGTGAATCTCTTCTCCCCCTAATCAGGCGTTCCAGACTTCTGACCAAAGCCAGGCCCTGCTCGCAGTACGCCGGGTCGTGCATCCATTTGCCGCTCGTGTATGGTCGCGAAATTTCGATGTAGCGCCGCCAGTGCTCTTTTTTGTCAAGCAGAAACCGCTCGAGGCTCATGCTTTGTCCGTCCAGCGTGATCTGTAACGCAGCAGGCGTCTGCGCCTCGAGCCCGAGATTGACAGGCACGTTCTTGGCGAAGAATCTCTTGTTGCGGCAACCGATCTTGTGGCAGGGGTGTGCCAGAAAACTCGCTAACCGCGCGTTGAATTCGTTGTAGGCCGGGCCCTGCAGACGCTCCGGCTGTAACGCCAGGAGTTCCAGAACAGCGAGCCCTCTCTGCAGTAAAGGTCAGTGTCTGCGAAAACGACCCCGGCCGCCGCCAGCTCCGCCAGCTGCACCGGGGAGAGGTCCTGGCCACGAAAGGACAGCGGGGGGCCGATAGCTCGTTGACCAGCGAACTCGACGTCGTAACCACGGGAATGTGAAATCAGCCTGGCTCCGGTGATGCGGACGTTCTCGGCCGCGCCGACGCCGGGCTGCACGCGCAGCCACACGTCGTCGGCTAGCAGTGCCTCGAGGTTCCCGCAGAGCCTGTGCCGTGCTGATTAGTGCAACGTTTCCTGGTGTTCGGCGTAGGCTCCTAGCAGCGACTGGTTCCAAACAGGGCCCGCAGTGCCCCAGGAACTCCAGAAGTTGTAGGCCACGGAGCAGTACAATTGCAGATCCTTCCACAGCCGCTTGGCGGGAAACTTCCTGACGGCGCGCAGCACATCGCGCACGTGCGCCGGGTTGTCTTGGATCTGGTCCTCCAGGCGTACCGTCATTTCCCCGGCCGCCTCGGTCAGGGCTATCAGAAAACACTTCTGGTCCTTAACCGCTACACCCCAAGCCGCGTACTGCTGGTTCTCGTACTCAAAAGAAAACGCCGGCCCAAACTCGGCCAGCTGCAGCTCGCACTTGTGCTCCGCGGCACACCGCTGGCAACATTGCTGCTCAAACGTCCGTGCTTGGCCGGCCGCCGTGATTGTACGCACCGTGTGCGGGGTTTTTTCTCCGTGGCCCTCGCACCGCGGTGGCGACAGATGCTTGTGCTCTTGGTACGCGACCAGCAGCCGGGAGCTCCACGCCGGCACCTCCTCGCGCGGCTTAACCTCGATCGGGGACCACTTTTCGTAGTCCTCTATCATGTCTGGCAACCGCTGTGCCAATTGTAACTCCAAGGGATGTTGTTGGGCTCTGTGCTGGCAGGACTGAGCGTTGACCAGTGACTCGAATTCTTGGATTAGTTTTTGCGCGCGCGGACAGTACTTCAGGAAACCCATCCAGTCGTTGCAGTCGTACGTGAGTGCGTGGTCAATGTACCTGGACCAGTAAAGGCCCCGATCAACGCTGCCCTCACCCTGCAGAAATTCATAGACGTCCACTGTGTCGTTGCCGAGCCTGATCTGCAGCGCCGCGCGCACGCCATCCGGGCGGTAGGTCTTCAGCTCGAGCAAGCCCTGTTTCAGGCTCACAATCTCGTGCTTCTTGCAGTGCTCGTTGCACCGTTCACCGAACTGGTGTGCCAGAAACCGGTCAAGGGCGGTCTCGAAGTCGTGCGGACAAGCGCCCAGGGGTCCTAGGTTCTTGGGCCAGGAGTCCCAGAACGCCAACCTGTTCGCACAGCATTTCTCGCGCTTGGATAGCTCCAGGGCGCCGAGGCCCGCGAGTTGTGAAGGCGTCAAGCTCGTGCAGGGCACCGTTGGTTCGCCCTCCTGGCACTCTAGCACGACCTGGTCGTTTCGGACAGCAACACTGCAGGCGGTGTACGACGTCTTGTTGCCAATCAGACGATGACGCCTGAGTAGGTTGACGGGCAGGCCGGCGCAGGCACGCGTGCGTGCATTCATCTTCATCTTTTTGGCGGGGCTGGGCTGCTGGCCTTGCCCTAGCAAAGTACATTCGTGCCGCGAGTAGGCTGGTAACATCCTTGCGTCCCAGACGACGCCGCGCGCGCCCCAGCTGTTCCAGAAATGCCAGCCTTCCTTGCAATAGCCACCAAGGTCCCTCCACAAAGCTTGTCCCGGCAGAGCTTGCAGCTGTTGAACAAAAGCGACAAGGTGGACTGGCTGGGACCGGCCGTCCAAAGAAACGAGCTGTGTGGAAGGCTTGACGTTTCCGTCGACCGTTTTGAAGACAACCCCACAACCACCGGTAGCCTGGACACACGCATAGATAGCTTGGTACGGCGCACCGCCGTTGACGGTGCTGAAGTTGACAATGAAGTCCACGGCGAAACTAGCAAAGCGCTTCCTGCACCTGTCGTCGGCGGCGCAGCTCTGGCAGCCGGCTTTGGCTGTGGTCCTGATCTTTCCGGTTTTTTGGTCAACCAAAAGCGCCTTGTACTGGTCTGAACTCGTGCATTTTCTGTCAACCAGATGTTCGTGTTCTTGGTACCTTTGCAAAAGCTCGGGGCTGAACGGCCTAGTGGCCATGCTCTAAAAAAACAGCGAGATCAACAGGCGGGCAGACGCTTGGGAAAAAAATCAGAAGGCAAGAAAAACCACGAAGGCGCCAGTCTTGTTCTTTCTTTTTTAATTTGTTTATTTTTTAACTGGAACGCTGTCTTCTTTTTTAAAATTTTTTTTAGTTTGCACGCCGAGAGAGGTGGGAAGACGTCTCTTTTCCTTTTGCCTGCTAATTTCCGTGGCCCGCCCCCCCCCTCCCTCTCTCACATTTCGTGCCTCACGCCCCCCCCCGCGCGTAATGTTCATGGCGTTGGGACTTTATTTAGCTAAGACCAAGAGTTTGCACGCAAGTTCTTTTGCTTCGATGACTCGTCGCAGGATCGGTTGATCGGGGGGGGGGGGGGTGGTGGGAGAGGATCGGGGGGCTCGCGTCGTACGAACAAAACAAACAAACAGAGTTGGAGAAGGATGACAAGGGAAGGGAAGTGGGGGGTGGTGCTTGTGCGGTGCTGATTAGTGGTCCAGGTGCTCGTGTTCGGCGTAGGCTTCCAGCAGCGACTCGTCCCAAACAGGGCCCGGAGTGCCCCCAGGAACTCCAGAAGTTGCAGGCCACCGAGCAGCACCCCCCCCCCCCCGGGAGGGGCGGTTGTCACAGGCAAAGAACCCCAATTTGGGACCCACAGAATAAAAAAAGTGTAACAGAGAGAGATAAAAGTTTGGCATGCTCTTTTTTGTCCTCAAAGCTTTTCCCGGCCCCCCCCCCCACACACACACAAGGAGAAGAAGTAAAATACCAAAAAAATGCGGTCTGCCGCCTTCCCAAACCAGCCACGACACTGCATGTATCGGAAAATCTGGTCGGTTTTTTGAAAGTTTTGTTCAATAAATCCGCTAATTTCAAAAGATCAGTAAAGTCCTTGCAAAAAAAGTCTTGGCTTGTGCTTCCGGCGTCTGTGCTATAATTGCTGGATTTGTTGGTAGAACTTACTTTTTTAACCTCCATTAAAAACACTTGTTCGTTCCGAAGTCCAATTATCGTTGGCATGTCTTTAGCGCCTGCATTTTCTTAGCGACATTCCGCAGCAACAGGTTGAAAAGCAAATGGCCGTCTAGAATGTTCATTTTCTTTCTTCGCTCTGGCAAGTCTGTAAGACTTTATACAAACTTGGACTAACAGGGCCACTCTTGGCAATAAAAACGCAGATCCATAGCCCAACCGCAACCCGGACAATCAGTGCGTGTTACTTGTACGTAAGTATGATCGGCGGCGGTGACCAATCTATAAGTATCAGGATATGTGTTGAATCCTGCACCTGGCCAGGGGTCCACAAAATTAGTTTTGTCAGCAGTGGTTGGACAATTCCATACCTTTGGATTAGTGGTGCTTTTTGTTATTGTGGCTGTAGTCTTCGGATTGTTAGCGCCAATTATCACTAAAATACTCAAAGCCTTGCCTGTGCAGCTACGGCTGGGGGAAACGCTGCGAGAAGGTGTGATAGATTTGCTTACAGTAATTGAACCAGTATAGATACACTAGAGCTTTGGGTAATAGAAATACTACTACTAAGACTTGCGGTAGCAGTGATTACTGCAGCCATCTGCGAGAAAGAAGTCGCCTGTTGCTGAGAGGACAATTGAAAGTTAAAGCATGTCAGCACAGGATACACTATTTCCTGTAGAAAATTTGAATTTTGGGTTTGTATGTTATAACCTGAATATAATAACGAACAACCCGCTGTCTTTAGATTCAGTGTCGCTGTACTCAAATAGCCATCCCAGTTAACACAATAAGAGGTGTCGGCAGCCCAGTATATTGGCTGCGGTAACGAGCCGTAATTGATGATGAAATTGATGTTCATTTCGCTAAACAATGAGCCGCAAGGGCAACTTTTCAGTTCCAGTACAGAACCTGCTTGTACCATTGTCAGACAGTTACCATTCGGGGAGACCAGTCGCACAATAGGATTTTTTGGGCTGTTGGAAGCGGTGGTGGTGACAGTAGGCGTAATAGAAATTGTTGGCGTCGTGGACGGCGTGAGCGAAACGCTCGCCGTCCTTGACGGCGAGGTCGAAACGCTCGCCGTCCTTGACTGCGAGGTCGAAGCAGTCGGCGTCACGCTAGGCGTGGGGGAGACAGTCGGCGTCGCGCTAGGCGTTGGGTTCTGTGTCAGCAGGTACAGCGCGGTCCCGGCACTTCCGCACGGCAGCACCGCCGCTGATGCCGCTGAGCCGTCGATGCCGACGCAGGCATTTGAGATCGCTAGCTGGTACAGCGGGCCGCCCAAGGCGGCCGCCACGTTGCGCGAACCAGCGTGTGCTACCTGTACCAGTTCGAACCACTCGCTCGAGCCATTAGTGGCGGTGGTCGTAACAGTTGTGCTGTTACCGTACCACTTGTTGCTGCCAGCCCCGTAGTTGGCAAAGACTATTGAATAACGGAGGCGGTCCGCGTCAGGCAAGAGAGTACACCACTGCGCCTGGCGGCTACCCGCATCAAGCCCGCCACGCGGGTCCAGCGCAACGGACGCCAGCGTTGTGGCCACGCGGCCCGTCGGCCCGAGCCACAGCAGCTCCTCGCCGCTGGCCAGCAGCCGGGACACGACCAGGTTCACGTAGCCCTGTGTCGTCTCGTACACCAGCGGCCGCGGCGTCCCCGACGCGGACGGCGTGCGCGTCGGCGTCGGCGAGGCGCTCACGTCGTAGGGAGGCGCTCACGTCGTAGGGCTGTACCGTGACTATGTCGCCGCTCGCCCCAGGCTGCAAGAACCTGTAGGACCCGTCGGTGCTCTTGGCGGCGTACGGGTAGCCGGGGCTGCCACCGCAGCGCAGCACCCCAGTGCCGTCGATGAAGATCCTCATGCTAAGAGACGAAAGGCGCTCGTACAGCTCCAGTGCCAGCCATATTGGATTCCACACGTCGCACGTGCCCGTGGCCGGGACAACTTGGTACTGCAGGTAAAAGCTGTTGTTAGCGCTCCAGAACAAGCTGTCGAAGCCACTGCTGATGAACTGGTAGGGGGCCTTGGTCGCGGCGCTGGCGGCCAGCGAAGGGCAAGCCTACATAGAAACCTCGGGCCGCGGAACCGTTCTGCTTGGGTCCGTCGACACCTTGAGGCAGGCGCTTAAGGACGGCCAGAGGTACATAGCTGGCCAGATGACGGGCGGGGCAGCAGACAGGGCTGGTCGTGGCTACGCCGACGGTCGGAAAATCCAGGATCGTGAATCGCTGCACATTGGACGAGTTGCCAACCCACGTCAGGTCTCGTTGCAGCCACGAAAAAGAGCCCTCCGAGCAAAAGTCCAGACGCAGACGACCCTGATCCAACGTCAGGGGCCCTTTCCGTACTGCATAGCCGCTGCAGACAGCACCGTACGGATTCGGGTTCAACAGGGACATCGCAGCGTCTGTGCGGCTAGGGTAGTAGTGATCGCAGCCGTTGCAGATTAGGCAGCGGTCGGCGTTGCCCCGGGTCGTCCAGCAGTCGGGAAAATCGACGACAAAATTCTCTACGTGGTACCAGATCTCGGTGGCGCCCGGCTGGGCCCCGCCCGCACATTCTTTGAAGCTCAAGCTGTCCTGGAACAGGCTTAGGCATTGGCCCAGCCCGTCCAGCATCACGAACGGCGGAGCCGGGCTGCGGCTCTGCGAGATGGTAGGGCTGCGGCTGCGGCTGGGCGTGAGGCTACGTGACGAACTAAAGCTGGTGCTAACCGATGGCGTCGGGCTGATGCCCAGCGCGGTCAGCGTCACGAGGCACTCTTCGCCGCCGCACAACGTTCCGGGCACCCAGCCCACGCGAGGTTGCAGCACGTGGTCGAGCCTGCAGCCGGTGAGCCGCAGCAAGAATGTGCCGGGCCGCACCTCCAGCGCGGTGACCTGCTGCAGCCCGTCGTAGCGGTCCAGCGGCGCAACTGTCAGAGAAAAGTTCTGGGCCAGCGCGGACTGCACCAAGTTGCACCCGACGGCCGACGCAGCGGCCAGCGCATAGGCAAAGCGGCCGGAGCCGTAGGACGGCCACTGCACGCGGGAGTCGTACAGTGTGACCGCCACGTCTAGCTGATCGGACAGCGTGCCGCAGTCGCCCCATGAGGCTGTTCCCGGGCGGAGACAGCCGCCGCCGCCGCGCACGATCACGGCCGGGGTCCGCGGCGACGGCGAGGGCGAGCGCGAGCGCGAAGATGTCCGGGAGACGGAGTGCGAAGCGCTGGACGTGGCCGACAGGGTCACAGACGCGGACACGGACGGCGTGTCGGTCTGGAACAGGTACGGAATCGAGGTGGTAAGAGAAGCACGGCCGGTAAGCGACTCGCTGAAGGCCCACTGCTCGCCCGCAGAAGACGGAGCCCTGAGATAAAGGGTCTTCATGTAGCAAGTGTTATAAATATCGCAGTCAGTGCAGTAGTTGTAGATCCGGCCGCTGCTCCAGACATTCTGGCGCGAGACCCCGCCGTATCGTGGCAGTGCAGAATCACACGCCAGCCACGAGAAGTTGTTGACCACGCAGTCCGGCACGGACAGGTGCAGACACTGCTGCAAATAGTTCGACTGGTCGGCCGGGCCCAGCAGCCGTTCCGTGCCATATCCCATGGCGCACCTGCGCGCGGCTGCCGTGCTCGACGGGCACTCCTCCCACGTGAACGTGGCAGCGCACATGCACAAGTTCGAGTGCCTAAAGATGTACGCGGGAACAAGGCTGGGGAACCGGTTGGGCGTTTGCGTGGGCGTTATGGCCACGGTCTTGGACGGACTGTCCGAGATATTCTGCGTGCGCGACGGTGTGATCGACGGCGACGGCGTGCGCGACGGCGTGCGCGACGGCGACGGCCTCACGTCCATTGGGTGCGCGTGCAGCGCGCGCGTCCGCGCCGACAGGTGGCACACCAGCTCCGACAAACGCTCCTCGCAGCGCTCGCCCACGTAGCAGTCGTCGCACTGGCACACGGCGTGCGGCTGTTCATTGCCGGTGCCGGTCCACCCGCGCTCGCACAGGCGCCCGTGGCCGCGGCAGAACTGGTGCGCGGCGCAGCAGCCCGCGTCACCGCGCGCGCTCGCCCAGCAGCGGCAGCCGTCAAACGCGCAGCCCAGGCGCCCGACGGCGCAGAACTCGGGTGTTACGACAAGCTCTGTAGCCCCCGGCGGCGACGCGAGCGCTAGTTCGTCGCTGCGGCACGGCGTGTGCGCCTCGCTCAGCAGGCTGCGGTCGCACGCGCGCAGCCGCAGCTGCCCGCTATCCGTACAGCCGGTGCGCGGCTCCAGCCATTCGAGGGTGCTGGCACAGCCGGACGCCGCGGGCAGCTCGCCCCGGCAGGGCCAGCGGCAGAACACAGTGCAGCGCCTGGGCGGCACAAACGACGTCGTATTGTAGGCAACTACGGGAGAGTGCCTGCTGTCGCACAAAACGACGGTCTGCTCGGGCCCGCAGGGCTCCGCGGGCTGCGGGTCCGCGCCGGGGGTCAGCAGCCTCCGGGGCACGTCGGCGCAGGCGTCCTCGTACCGCGCGTCCGACGTCGAAGCGTCGCGCAGGTTGCCGACGACACGGCAGCAGTAGCGCCAGGCCGGAAAGCCCGCCGGCGCGCTCAGCGGCGTCGTTTCCAGCCCGCACACCACGGCCTGCCACTTATAGAAGGTCCCGTTGGCACTTGTTTCCTTGGTGACGGCCGCGACGGCCCACGACGGCAGCGCCAGCAAGGTTTCGGGCGCGCCGTCAAACAGGCGCTCGAGCCGCGCAAGGTCGACCTCGCTCCACCACACCGTGATGTCTTCCTCGGACCACAGCCACGCCGTTGTGCGCCCGCCGGGGGGCCCGAGCCGCAGGCCTAGGATGCTGTCCGCGGCGGCCTGGACCTGCCGCAGGTCGAGAGGCGAGCACAGCAGCGTGTAGGCCTCGAGCGTGGTCTTGGGCACGGGGCAATTGTCGCCGTACAGGGCGCGCGGGTTCGGCGAGCACCACCACAACGCCGTAATTCGGCCGGCGCCGTTCCACTGGCGGCAGTGGTTGTTGGACAGCAGCGGCACGGGCGCAAAGTCGCCGGACCAGCCGGGGTACGCGGCCGTCAGGTCCAGCGAGGATTGCCACGAGACCGTGCTGGGCACGCCGCCGAGGGTGTCGGCGCCGGCGAACGACAACAGCAACCACAGCGGCCACATGACGACTTTTATTTTCGGGGCTGCCGGGTTATTTCCCTCCCGTTCTCTCGCTCGTTCTCGTTTCTCTCTCTTTCCAGGGCCCGAGCGATTAATTTCTTTTTTTTGATTATTTTTTGTAGCCAAAGGCCCAAGAACGGAGACACGACCTGTGGAAGAAGAAGAGGAGAGAGAAGTAAGCAAGGTTGGGGGAGGGACGTACGCAAAGCGCGTGGTCTGCCTTTTGGGTACGGCTCTTTGGATTTGACAGGGGGGGGTGGGGAAGGGAGAGAGAGGGGGGGTAATTTGTCCCCCCCCTCTCCTCTAGAACGCAGGTTTGTGGGAAAGAGTGGAGTAAACCGATGGCCCGGGGGGGGGGGGGTTGGGGCGGGGAGAGGGAGAGAGAGAGAGAGGTCGGGTGGAGGGGCCGTTCTTTTGCTGTCCCGAATTGCAGGAAGGGCAGTGTTGAGGCACCTGCTTTGCTGAGACCTAATGCTTCTAAAGCGAACCGTTGGCTATTTTTGTGCACAGCGGCAAATGACGGCGGTTTCGGTGAGATGTTTCAAGATACGGCCTGAAGACCGACGGTCCTATGCCGCAGATTATATCACGCGAAATGATGTCGAAATCGGAGATTGGCCAGATTTACCGGATCTGTACAAGATTATCCGCAATGAACTGACGCTTGACGCCAAGACGCCATTGCGCCTCATGCGACATGGCGATACAGCAGCAGAGGTACGCGCAGAAATATTGAAAGGAGAACGCATCCGGTTTGAGGCGATACAAGAAAAGGCCGAAAAGTACGAGTTCAAGTCGCAAAGCAGGGCCATCGCGACTCTGGAGACAACCTGCAAGTGGGGTTACAACAGAGAGGGCAAACAAATGTACGAGCAGGGGCGTGCCTCTATTACTCTGCATGCAGACAGCCAGCCCGAGCAACGAGGGCCTCGTTGGGATGACAAAATGCTACTATTGCTGCCTCTGGTGACGATAAGACACAATGACAGTTTTGCAAAAGAATATTTTTACGCGAAAGATTTCGAGTTTGCAGCCGAGCAGCTGGCGATGGCGTTGGAAAAGCTTGTGAAGGATGCACCAGCGTGCGCCATAGACCAAATAAATGGCGTGCTCACGCTGGACAAAACATTGTCAGAAATAGACACAAAGAGAGAGCGCCTGTTTGCTCCGTATTCTGATAGCCCAGCCTATGATGTTACGGTAGCGGGTGAAGCCCGGGTGCTAGAGCTGATGGAACAATTCCTACACCATGACAAGTATGAAATTCGTAACAGGATTCCTTCTGAGTGGCGCACAGAGTTGGGCAAAATAAAAAGCTACGGTCAGTTGAAAGATGTGTGCTAGTACCGTTTAGGTTACAACGGGGCGCGCCTGCTAATGTTTTTTGTGCGGGCCTGGAGCACGTCTCCTGACATCCTGGAATTTCTGGTCAAACCACTTAATGGGGTTGTCTCTGTCATGAATCGAAGCAAGCGCGCAGACGTACTGAGAGCTAAAAAAAAAGTGATAAGAGAAAAAACGGGCGTGTGGATGGATCCAGACGGTCGTGTCTTGAGCAGCGGAAGTTGCAAGAGTTGTGGCAAATACCTGTAAAAAATAGAAATTTTGCTCTAAAAGTAGCGGGCCCGTTTTGTTTTTAAATAAAAATCTATAATTGAGCTGCGATGTATTGTAATTAAAAAAAAAAGAGTGTCCTCGATCTCCTCCTTTAGCCGGTTACGTTTTATTTGTTTTGAGTCGGCTGAAATTAGTGCTCTCCCACGAAACACTTGAACACCAAGAAGCTAGGCTCGAAACTAAAGTCCAGGCCGGGCGGCGCCTCACCTCCTTTTCTTTGCTGCTCTACGCGGTTCACCATTTCCAGCACGACCAGCCGCTGCTCACGCCCCAGGGGCCGCCGCAGGTAGGCGCTGGGGTTAGCACTCCAGTCCGCGACCGCGGATGCATCGAGCGTAGTCACGCTCATGACAGCCAGGCCCCTGCTTGTTAGCGCCTCGTATTCCTGCTCGCGCCTCTCTCCTGGCACCAGCAGGTAGAAGCGGCTCGTCTTCTGTTGCTTGCCGTACGACACCAGGGGCCCGAACTCATTCTCCAGCTCCGCCAGCACGGGGTCCGCCGCGCCGGCCCTCGCGGCGATAGCCTGCAGGCTCGACAGAAACTGCAGGGTACGGTCGGCGCCGTAGTAGCTCAGGTCGTCGATCACGCGCGCGGACTGCAGTTGGATCTGCCACAGGTTAGTGCAGCCCGAGGTCCGGCGCAGCCGCGCGAGCGTCCGCAGGGTGCGGGCACCGTCGTCCTCGTCAGGCCCGAGCTCTTCCTTTTCCTCTGCTTCTTCTTGTTCCCCTCGTGTGTGCAGCAGGGCCCGCAGCCGCCGGAGGTTGAGGGGCCCCCGCTCGCTGTACGTGCGGCACAGAGCGCAGTCGCAGTCCGAGTCGATCGGGTCCGAGATCAGCGCGCAGAGCCGGACGCCGCTCCGCCGGCCGAACAGCGCGGTGGCGGTTTCGGCCAGCAGCGCACGATTCCTCCGGGGGCTGCCCCTCCCGCACATCTGGTCGTAGAAGGTCTGGCGCTTCCACAGGCCCAGGTTCAGCCCGACGGCCGAACAGCCGTAGCCGCGGCGGGTCCCGAACGACAGCACCGACAGGCCCTCTCCGTGGGGCCTGGACTCGAAGTCGCGCTGTGTAAACAACAGGACGCGGCGCCGATTGTTGTTCTCTGCCCAGGCAGAGCCCGCCATCTCTCGCTTGAACACGCGGCAGCTGATGCAACGGCACTCGGTTGGCGGTCCGGGTTGTTTAAAAGCACAAGGGGCCCTGCGTTCCAGGGTACAGATCAGGCACGTGCAATTCGGGCGCCCGTTGCAGCTCTCCGACAGGAACGCTAGCAGGCCGTAGTTGCCCTGCGCCCGTAGGTGGCCGCGCCCCAACAGGCGCAGGACGCCGGAGGCATCGGTCACGTTGTACCACAGGGTTGAACACGCGATGTCCGACAGCAAGGGCGGGCACGCCATCTTCTTTGTGTCGTTTGGTTCCCAAGGTCAAAAAGAGAAAACAGCAACCAAAGAAAAGACGGGCAGGGTGGGGGACAGGGCGAACGAGGGGGGGGGGCCAAGAAACGGGTCTTGTTCGGGAGAGCCCCAGACAGTGACGAGAGGGGTGGGGGCCAGCCCACACGGCGCCCCCCTCCCCAAAAAAAAGCCCCCCCCCCCCCCCGCAAAAATCACACCTGGCGTACGTTCAATCTTTAGTTAGGTTTCATTCGGAGTGGTGAGAGAGAAACAGAGCGGGGGGGGGGGGGGGGGGGGCCGGATGGGGGGCGGGGCCGGATGGGGGGTGGGGCGGAGGCAAGCAAAGAAAAAAAAAGGCGGCCGGAAAGACGTGCCCAGAAGCGGTGGTAAACGGCTGCGATTTCTGCCTTGTGCGCTGCCTGGGCCCCGGCCAGAAGCGGTGCAGTGGGCGCCGCCCAGGCGACCGTCACAAAGCGCTGCCAGAAGTCTCGCAGCCCGTTGATGTCAGGGAAGTCCGAGCGCTTCTTCGAGCCCGTGGCGGCGGCCGCCCACGCCTGCCAGCCTGCACCAGTGCCACAAGCTTGCTCGGCGATCCAGGCCGAACGGCCCCACCAGTTGTCGTGCTCCATGTTTTTGGCTTTTGCGGAGGTTTGTGCGGCCCTCTCCCCCCGCCGTGCCCCCCCCCTTTTCTTCGGGAAGAAGATAAAGGCGAGCGCGCGCGGGGAAAGGAACACAACCTTTGTCACAGAAAAAACATTCCCTCCCGCCCTCCCTAATCTTTCCCCCTCCCCCGCAGCCCGCTTCCCCCGCGTCCCCGTGCGAGAAGAAGCGGGGGGGGGGGGGGGGGGGGGTTTCGGCGGAGGGGAGACAGGGCCGCAGAAAAGAGCCTTCCCTCCCTCAGCGCGGACCAAGTGCGGAATGGCGGGAAGAAAGAAAAATGCGCGGCCGCTGGTCAAGAGCTCCCTCTCCTCCCCCCCTTTCTCGCTCATTCTCTCTCTCTCTCTCTTGTCTTTATTTTTCTGTTCCTCTTGCTTTCTTTTCTGCCGTTCCGCACACTTTCCCTTCGCCTTGCGTAGGACCGGCAGTTCCATGAGGTTAGCGTACCTTGGGCAGCACGCCACGTCGCCCTTCATGCTCTCCTTCACGAGGCCAAATGGTGGGGCCCAGCTGTTGTTGGTCGCCTTCGTGTACGTGACCTTGCTCAAGGGCAAGGCCCAGAAGTCGCGGCTGGAGGAAAGGAAATTGCGGCTCTACCCGGCGCCGGCGCCGGCCGGCCCCAAGCGCCCCAAGCTGTCCGTGGGCAAGATCATCGGGCGCGCGGACAGCCTGCGACAGCTACGACACGAATGGGACAGGCTGCACTACACGGTCATAGGAATACCCCCGGCGGCCTCGACAACGACGGTAGAGAGGAAGTCTTTTACCGCAAGTGGAGAAAGTGCATGATGGGCTTTTGTCAACAGGAGGCGCCCTTAGAGGCGGTGATCAAGTACACGACCGAACATTGGAACCTGCAGCCGCCGCACACGACAGTGGACAACTGCGAATGGTTCCCCCGGCGCCCACAGGCGACCGAAAGTGCCTGGCTCAGGCTGTGGCTGGGCGAAGACGCGCCGCCGGCCGCTGGGCCTCCGGCCGACGTACTGTCCGCTAGCTTCGACCAGGCTATCAGGCACTGCGTCAGCAGCATCAGCGCCTTTCTTGATGTTTCGCGGACTCTAAATCCGACGGAGGTGGGCGCGCTAATAGTCAATTTTAAGAGCAGCCAACATTTTTTTAAATAAAGACTTTTGGTTTTTTTTGGTTTCTACTGGTACAAATGCAAGACAAGAGAGCCGTTCGAGTTGTGGTCGGACATGACAGACGTTATTCTACTCCAGCGGATGTTCTTGTTAGTCCACAGAGGGTGTTTCTTGCTGGGCCTGCAACTGAGGTCTTCCGCGCTGGCATTAGGGGGCTGTGGCTGTGGCTGGTTGGAGTGGCGTCGGCGAACCTTGCACAAGATCAGTAGCACGGTGGCAACCAGCGCCGCGGAGCTTGCCCGCCACGCCGTGGCGGCCCAATCCGCCGCGATCAGGTCGGGGGTCCAGGCAGGAATCAGCGTCATCCGGGAGAGGGGTGTGTGTGGGTTTTGTGCGCCCCGGTTTTTAAGCAACAAAGGAGGGTTTGACGGCCAGCTTTTTTTTTTGGGTGACGGCAGCCAGGAGCGAGGGGGAACAGAAAGAGAGAAAGATGGAAAAGACGGCGAATGGAGGGAGCTTAAACTTTGGGAGGATTGTTTCTTTTTAAACATAGGAGTGTACGGAAACAATTTCTGTGGGGAGGGGGGAAGGGAAGGGCTTGCCAGACAGAGGGAAAGAAAAGCGGGGGGGAGCCGTAGTGGCGCGTTCCCCTCTCACGGCCCAGAAGTGTCAGAAACCACTTATCGGACATTCTCGTGCATGTTTTTTTTGAGACCAAAAAGTTTTAAAAAAAGAAGCAACACGCTCCGCAATTCCCGACGAGATCGAAGCCGAAGGAACAAGCCCGCGGGACTCAGATATAACGATGGGCGAGGAACTGCCCGTGACCTGGACTATCCGCCTGCTGTGCTCGGCCGAGCTCTGGGTGTACGTCACTTGCGTGGCTTTCACCAGCGCACGCTCCGCCTGCCAGCAGTGCCTGCTTTCTATCGTGTGCTA